>JAWDJE010000009.1:35325000-35365000 GCA_035047345.1 Bradypodion ventrale
GACTGAGGTGCCCCAGGTGTTCTTGGACTTCATTTCCCAGAAGCCCTGATCAGCAGATGTGCTTACATGGGCTTCTGGTAATTGAAGTCCAAGAACATCTGGGGCACCAAGGTCATCCACCCCGGCTCTAAGCAGTCTAAGCACTACGATAAGGTAAAGGTCACTCTTTCTTGAAAGCCAGTCATATCCAACTCTAGGGTTCGGTGCTCACCTCCATTTACAGGCAAACAGTCAGCACTGTCTGTATTTGCAGACATCTCCATGGACATGTGGTAGGCATGGCTAGACACCGGAGTGCACAGAATGCTGTTTACCTTCCCACTGAATTTACACAAAACAATAAATAAATACATATTGTATCTCTGGGCTACGAAATCCTGCAAAATCCTTCAACTAGTACCAACATAATTCATATCCTGTCACTTCAAACAGGACAATTTGTCCATTCTTTCAAAGTCCCTGTTGTTTTCAGGACAAAGACTGGGACGCATACAAAAAGCTGTAGATGGCAGAAAGTACATGTAGAGCTTTTATGCTCTACAAATATTGACCATCTGAGGCAACCTCCCACAATGCTGTAGGATTGAATCTTGTTGCCAGCAGCTACCAAAGAATACATTTTAGGAAACATGTATACATTAATAAACAAAGATTAGCCTCTGGCCCTGAGAAATGGCTGGAGGAAGTCTTTGTGAGGCACAAACTAAAGGAAGCTTTGAAGTAAATCCGGCTCATTTGTTGGTCTGCCGTTTGCTGCCAGAAACATGCACCGATGAGGACTTAAGTTTGGCCAACGACAAAGCCAAGAAAGTGGCTTCATTTTAGCAGTCCAGAGTTTGATCGGGACATGAAATAAGAGGTAAACCCTTTGAAAATGTGTGGTTTCATATGCCACCTGTTAATCAACCCTTCAGACGGCATGTACAAGAAGAATGCTTGGAGCCATCAAGACAGACCCATGGTAGAGCGCACACTTTTCAAAGCAGACATCTCTGAAACCCTTAAGCAGGGCTAGGAAAGACTGATTTGAAAACCTGGAAGCTCACTGACAATTTGTTTATGAAGACAAGGCTGGGATCGCCAGCTGTTAGGTTATCTGGTGAAGTCTCAATGAAGTGCTCTGCTTCTCCAGATCTCCAGGTAAAGAGATCAATTCTAGCTTGAGTGGCACTGAAGCAGAAGAATGTTTCACCACATGTGCTTAAAGCCTAGTGATTCATCTCTACTCATTCTCAGGCGGCACCAAGGCTCACTGTAAACAGGTGAGCACCACCACCCCTAGAATCAGAGGTGACTGGTTTTCGAGCAAGGGAGACCTTGGTTAAGAACCTCGCCTTGTTAGCTGGAAAACTGGCAAGTCGGCAGTTCGATACCCGGGTACTGCATGACAGATGGAGCACCCATCTCTGTCCCAGTTCTTGGGGACATGTAGTGTCAACACACTACATGTCCCAGAATTCCATAGGGTGGAACTTTGCCAGTTGAAGTAGGGTCTATCGCTATTGACTCTATAGCGCAGATAAATTCCCAGTCCAACTCATGGTTCTACTTCCAAGCATCATTCTGTGCATTGATGGTTTTGCTATTTTAATGAATGAAGATTGTGGTTCACTTGATTTTTTCCCCCCTGAAGCTAGCTATGTACCAAATGTTTGTGGTTTTAATTATATAGTCTTCTACATATTATCTGGGTGCAAGGAAATAAATCCAGAGCTTTGAGCTGTTGTTGGAGAGAGAAAGAGAAAACAGTTATTCATTTGTTGTTGCCGTTAGCCTTCAAAGTTAACTAGCCACAGTTAGCTTAGCTGAAAGTGGTGTTGGTTAACCAGTAGGGGGAGACTTCAGACAGTTTAGCATGCTTAAATTGAAGGATTAGCATGATTTATCTTGTACTAAATAAAATGTTGTGTGTATTTTTTGCTACTGGGTTGCAGATATTCTTAGACAATGCTGAGATATGGCATTTTGATACTGTATATTCAGAATTATTGTGGGAGCTCCAGTATAAATACAACAACTACATCCAGTTGAGGTCCATCAAGGGTTTATTGTCAAATAGCCTAGAGGTGTATTGGAGACTTAGACCTATGGTCAGGTGACTTCATGTTTACTTTCCAATGACCAATCCCAGAACAAAGAGTGCTGAATGTAAGGTATATTGGAAAGGAAAGTCATATGATCTGCTGAGCAGATGTCTTTCATGGGTACTAAGAAGAAGAAGATTGCTACAAAAGCTTCCTTAATCTAGGAAATAATTCCATCTATGGAAGTTGGGTAAGATGTCACTTACAAACAATAAAAACCGCCACCACTGGATGCCCCGCCACCACTGGACGCACTTGGCCGGACCCGGCCTGGAAGGAGGAGCAGCGAGGAGCAGCAGCTACATGGCGGGCCCGGCCATAAAACCGCAGCCACCCCCACTGGACGCCCTGCTGCCACCAGACACAATCGGCCAGCCCTGGCCTCGAGGGAGGAGTGGCAAGGAGCAGCAGCTGCACGGCAGGCCCAGCCATAAAAGCGCCACTGCTGCCGGACGTTTCTTGTGACTGTGGTTAGGATGTATACATTTCTTTCTTTCTTTCTTTTTGAAATGTTTTTGAAATGTTTTTGTGATTGGATGCTTTGTAGTTGAGATTGTAATTATTTTGCTCTTTGTTACCTGCCCAGAGTCGCTTTGCAAGTGGGATGGCATAGAAGTCAAATAATAAATAAATAAATAACACAACCATGAAAAGGCCATAGGTCATTCATCCATCACCCTTTCAGCAGAATGGCCAAGAGGGCCCCTTTTTACCTTTGTTTTGTATCTTGTACACACAAACTAACTTCAAAAACTACATAGAGTAGGATTGTTTGTATTGGTAGGACAGCCCACTTATGATATATGGGGCGATAGGTTCACACAGTTGTTATGTTTGAAGGTGGGGAGATGAATAAGGGACATAGAGCATGGGAAATAAGTACTCTTCCCAATGTGGAGGTGCAATGCCTATCAACCCCATCCTGAAAGCCCCTTCTGGTATGCATGCCGTAGGTTCACCACCACTGCTATGTACAGTGTGACAACATCCAGAGCACCACATATTTCCCATCCATGGTACAAGACCAGCGAGTCTTTGCAGTACAAAGATCTTCACTTCCAAGATCCAGTCAAGCACGTTTCATGACATTCCACCTTTTTTTTTCTTTTCCTCTCTGCCAAGAGCCAATTGACATTCTGTGAGCATTGAGCATGTTGAGTTCCTATTCAGCTGTTCTGGAAACAGTTCCATACAGCATTGCATTTCCTTAAAATGTTGTTTTGTTGGTTATTTCTACAGATTCTACACTTTGACTAATCGTAGGGCTGGCTCTGATGAATGCTACTCAAAGATAAGAAGAACCAAAGTCCAAAAAATCTGAAAAAAACAAGATGCCTATCCCTGGTTAAATGTGGCACACAAATACAGATGTTCATGGATGAAGAAAACTACAAAAATATTGTGTGAATGCAGGAAGATACTGTCAATTCATGTTACATTGATAGTTAGGGCTTGATAGGGACTTACCCCAAACCACAAACATGCCTCCAAATTGTCAGCAATACACAAGACTCTCATAGTAGATAAATGGATATGAAATTATTCCCTGAAGATAAGAAAAGCTTGCAAAATCCTGTGCTAAATAGATATAAAGCTGGCCTATCTTGGAGGAATACAGAGATCAATTACCGTTGTCATTTTATTCTAATGGCAATGTATGAAACTCTGTTTCTTATCTCTTCTTTCTCTGGCTGCATCTCAGAACAGTTTCTCTTCCAGCTTGGCCTAAAAAGGCAGAATATAAGAGTGATCTTCGTTTCTGTTCTATCGTTGTTGCCTTAAAGGATAATGCAAATTGCATTCTTCCAAGTGGATTCTTTCAGGTGGAGCAAGATACAAGGACAAGTTTGCACAGAGTTTTCCTTAATTTAAATTTTGGAAGACTGACTGGTATCAGCCAGAGCCAGGAGAAAAGAATTTAATGAGTGTTGTTTAACTAATTGCCAATTATCTTTGAGCAGAGTGGTAATTTCCAGCAGCTGTGCATAAAGGAAGGTTATATTCAATTTTTATTTTGAAGTTGCCAAAGTGAGTAGGTAGCAACTTGTAGGAACATACTGACTCTATCCTTGCGATTAAAAACATCGAGATAAATCATTATTTGAGAAGAAAACTGATACTGTACTGTGTTTGCCTTGTATTTGGAGCCATCAGATGCAAAGAAACACAGGTTTTCTTCAATCACTGTGTAATCTTAGAAGACAAAAACCTGACTATGTTCATGTTTACACTGAGATAAGTCATAAGCTCTCACTGTGGATTTCTGCTATGTAATTTTGGGCAGACTTAGCTTGATGACTCACCATTATTATTATTAAATGTATATACATTCATAGTGTTGAACAGGGGTGCCCAAACCTTTTGCGCCGGGCGCCTGATCACGCCCCTGGAAGTGGGCACATTTGTACATACAGGTCAGGAACCACTCCCAGAAGTAATTCTGGATGTCTCTGTGCATGTGCAAATGTGTCCCCGCCACTCCCGGAAGTTGCTTTGCCACTCCGGGAAGTGGTTTTGCCATCCCTGGAAGTTGTTTTGCCACTCTCAGAAGTTATTCTGGACATCTCTGTGCATGCGCAAATGCATCCCCACCACTCACAGAAGTGGTTTCACCACTCACAGAAGTGGTTCAGGACACACATGCACGTTGGTGGGCGCATCCCATCCCCCATTAACTTCTGGGAGTGGCGAGAGTGTTGGGGGCCAGATGAATTGGCATTGGAGGGCCTGATACGGCCTGAAGGCCATACTTTGGGCACCCCTGGTGTTAAAGATTAGTGATCACTGTCACATGAGCCCTTTGCATATCCTTTGCATTGCACTTTCATAGAATTATCCTCTCATAGGATGACAAGCATAAGCAATCTGTGAAAAGACCACTTACATCAATATTTCTAGACATATGTCTTAATTGCAGTTCTCTTTAAGTTCTTATATGTGTACCTTCATAGGATGGCACTCTAGGATGTTTGATCTTTTACAGTTCAACGTCCTGCTGTTCATTTTACTCTTTGATGAACAAATGTTCACCTCTGCTTACTTAGGAGTTTCTCAAAAGCTACAGATCTTGAAGATCAAGGATTGTTATGCTTTCTTGTATACTTGAGGGTTCTCGTCTTATAGTCAGCTAAAGTCCCACTGTGATGGTGACCATGAAGAAACTGAATGAGCCTTCTGTGACTAGGAAGTGGGGAAAAGAAGTGTCAAGTGTCAGTGGCTATTCATGATGTGGGAAATGGGTCCACTTTAATGCATCATTTCAGAGCAAGCTATGTCGCCTTCTGCTCCATCCATGAACCACCAGTGCCCAAGCTTTGGAACGGGTGAAGTGATTTATAGTTGATGGAGAATTATCATTTACCATCACCCAGAATCAGAGGTAATTGATCATTCATCTCCCAGATGGTGGTGGACCAGTGTTCCCATCGTACCACACCATCACTCACATTGCTGTCTTGGACTGATGTGAAGTGGTACTGAACAAACATCTAAAGGGCTACCAGTAATAGAGTCGTGGTATAATTGAATTGAAAAGAGCCTATAAGGCTATTGAGTCCAATCCCTTGCTCAGTGAACAAGCCATATTTTATGAGGGTGACTTATGATCATAGTCTTTTCCAGGAAATCTTGTCTTCTCATTGTGTCCCAAGTACAACAGCTTCAAGCGTTCTTCTGCCTCTAGAAAGAATTCACACTGGAGTGTATTTGGGTATTCCATCTTAATAAGCATCACATTTATAACACCATAGCCTAACACAGACTAAGAATATCCAATTAATAAAACAGAGCATGTGAAACCCTCTGGTTTGGGACTACATATTTCAGAATTGTCCAGCTGACTATAGGCTGTGAAGTTTGGGGAATTCTAACCCCATAAAGCAACTTCTCCAGGCTCTGGAATAAAGTGTGCAATGCCAGCATCTCATCAAAAACAGAAGATGGGAAAATAAAACTATGTTTCTTCTGCATGTGAATTTATTTCTTTTTTTTTAAAAGTGAAATAAGATTTTTTGAGATGCAAAGCCTATATTGTTAGTCACTTTGCGTGAACAATGTAGACAAAACATTATTAATGCTAACTATGTCTGGATTGCTCACTAAACCAAGATAGGAGTCAACATGTTTTTGGGTAACATCAAAGAGAACCTGATACCTGAAAGTATAAGAAGATTAACGTTTACAGTGATCTGTAGGTTGTTGCCTGTTCTGAACAGACTAACAGACACAGCCAGGAGGGACACTTTGTAATAAATTGGCACCAAGATCCTCTCATGTGCTTAACAAAATCTGGCACAATGCATAAACTCATATTTGAGTATCTCCCCCCCCCTCCCCATTTAAACCTTCTGCTACAATCGGCATGGAAATATGGCCTGTAATGCTAACAGACAAAACAGAGAGAAATGTGAGCTGTTACGGCATGCCTCAATTAGACAGGTACAGCCTACGGCATGAAAGTGTGTGCGTGTGTGTGATGGAGGAGAAAGCATAAAACCAACATTTCATTATTTCTTTAAATAGCACCGTTTTGCTTCTGGGAGAGGGGGGAAGAGCCCGACTTCTGAACTACAAAGATACTTTGGCTGCAACACAAATGAAGGAACTAGTCACAACTGAAGGAACTAGGTGAGGACAAAATAGAAGCAGCAAGAAAACAGGAAAACCAGATGTGGGGTAGATCAAGGGTGGCCCTACTTAAAATCCTAATAATACTTTGCTTAGAAAGAGGGGAAGGGAAACAACACATCAGCTAAAACTCTGTTGTCAGAAGGCTGTCTTATTTTCTTATCTCAAATTGCTCCATTGATTTGTGACGTCACATATGCAGACTAATCAGCATTATACAGATACCATTTCTTTTGTAAAATAACAGAATGAGTTAGCTATGGAGGGGATTTTTTTAAAATAATAATAATCCACCAGGATCAGAACTTTTAAAAAATATATAATGCAAATTAATTTTTAGATCATAGCATTCAACTTCATAAAAATTACCTGGCCAGATAAACCTTTTTTTAATTCTGAAAACACATTGATGAATCCTTTCCACACACACACACACACAACATCTGTGCACACACCCAGCACACACAGAGTCCCATGAACTTGGCTGAAAAACCTTTCTTCTCAATTACTTGATCATTCCTGAGAACGGCTAATGAGCAAGCCAATGCAAATAGCAATAATTTATGCTCAGTTTTGATGATTTCCATGTAGCAGAGTATTATGTTGCAAATGATAAAGCACACACTTTAAAATCTTTGTTAATTTCGATGCAATAATGGATGATAATTCCTAGAGGAGTATTTTAAGGCCAGAAAATATGAATGGTGTTAACCCAACAGTAAGACCTGCTGAGACTTGATTGATGTCTACAATTGATTGGCATACAGAGGTAAAGTCAAGGGCACTGATTTACAAGTTGGGTCAGTCAGCTCCTTGTTTTGCCCAGCTGGAAAGTCATATTACTATGCTGATAGTAGCTGTTACTGAAACATTTTAATAGGTTTTTATTGTTAACCTGGTAAATTTTAACTGGGGTGAACCTTAAATTATACAACTTGAAATGGTATAAGGATATTAAAACTATTAGGTGTCTGGCCGGACATCCCACTATGGTAATGGAGTAGACTGTACAGCCAGCGACTCAACACCATACCTGTCAAGTATTCCGGATTGGCCAGGAAATCCCTTATTTTGAGCACGTTCCTCCCCTTTCCCGGTGCTGGCCCGTATTTAGAACAATAGGGAAAGGGGTTACTGCACACATGCACATGTGCAGAACCCATCTGCGCATGCGCAAACATGTTCTGTGCATGCACAATGGGGTTTTTCCTGCGTATGTGCACCTGGGCCGGAGCAGTTCCCGTATTTTCCGGAGTGGCGCTTGACAGGTATGCTCAACACCGATTGTTGGGCAGCAAATAAATAACCTGACTCCCTAATGGGGCCAATGGCTATGGGTGGATGAGCCCCTTTAGGTGGAGTGATGGTCCTCTCAGTGGAGGAAATGCCACTGGAAACCATCATATTGGAGCCAACAGCAAAATGAGCAGAGGAGGAACTCTGATTCCCAATGGTCATGGATGTGGAAGAGTCCATGCCAGATGGACTGGCTGTGAAGGTGTGCCTTGTCCATATTCACAAGGCTGTGGCAGTCCATTGCAGTCCCGGTGTTAAATCCCGCATGTCATGTTTCATATGTGCCACAGGAAATGGCTCTGAGATCATAGTGTGTGGGTCACTTCTTGGCAAGCTGGGATACACCTTAAACAAATTCACACCAGCGGCATTTTTCCTGCTTGCCTCAAAGGGAGAAGGCAGCCCAGAACCAGCTGGCCTCCAAGACCAGGCCTCCAGGTGCCCAGGGGCAAAAATGTATACTCAGATCAAGTTGTGGCTGACGGATGTTAGGTTGAAGAGAGTAGCCCTTGCATTAGCAAGGGCATGGCAGCAAAAGGGTTGAGAGAACAGTGAAGAATCAAACAGATATTGTAGTGTGCAAAAAAGTTGTTTACTAGTGGCAAAGCAAATGTTGAAAGTAAAAGTTCAAAGGTAAAGTCTCTTACAAGCAAAACACAATAGTAGTGAACAGCAGAATGGTGTTTCAATGCAAATCAGAAGTATCCCTTTCTTCTTACCAGTCCATAGAAAACAAAGGGAAAACAGTCCAATGCAAATAGTCAGAATACAGTCTAATAGCAAAAGTTGCAATGCGATGAGCGATGATCAGTTGTCCAGCTCCAAGCAGTTGTTCAGTAGCAGATGGGCTTCAGGCAGCAGTCCAGCATCAAGCAATGTTCAGCATTCAGTTCTGGTGAGCCTTAGCTGTGTTGAGCATCAATGCTAAAGTGACTTTAGATCCACAGCAATAGCAAGTTAACAAGATAACACACATAACCTGCTTTAGCATGAACACAGTACTCTTAAAGGACTATACCTGATATATTATCCTGCCCAACTGGTTAGGCAAAGACTCACGACCTAACAACGATGACGACTAAAACTATTTCAACTTGGCCATAAAAGATCTGAAAGTTTTGTTTGGCTCACCAGCTCCCTGTTTCTTCAGGGGACAGTGTAGCCCCATCCAATCCCTATTTGATAATTTGTCTTTCAATTAACTGAGAGAAACTCTGTCTCATCTAGGTTAAGTTTCAGTTTGTTCATTCCCATCCAATCCATTGCTGACATCAGACACCAATTAAACAACACACTGTAGAGAGATACAGAATCTGACTATTTGCTGGTCTCCTTGTTACTACCAGAAACAGGTACTGATGAAGCTTTCATTTGGGCCAATGACAAAGCCAAGAAAGTGGCTTCATTTTGGCAGTCCAAAACTTGATCTGGACACAAAAGAAGAAGAACCAAACACCAATCTAGAACCAGAACAGCTTTCTTGAATTTTGATGGCAATGAAAGAGTTGGGTGTCATCCACAAACTGGTGCCTTTGAACCCAACATTTTAGATCAGGAGTTCCCAAACTTTTCAAGCCGGGGGCCGGGTCACACTCTCTCAGCCAGCTTTGATGGCCAGATGGCCATTTTGTATTATGATAATGTGAACTTTGTAATTGTAACTGTATGTTTTGTATCTTTGTTAGCCGCCCAGAGTCACTCTGCGAGTGGGACAGCATATAGGTGGTGGTATTATTATTATTATTATTATTATTATTATTATTATTATTATTATTATTATTATTATTATTATTATTATTATTATTATTATTATTATTATGCTCTGCCTGATGATGGGGTGGTCATTTCATCCCAACAGCTTCAAAGGGGCAGCCAGTTTCTCGAATGCCCTTGGAGGGGAAGGGGGCACCTGAAGTGGCACCATGGGCTTAGGTTGGGAACCCCTGTTCTAGATAACCTTTCTCACTGAAAGACACCATCGGCCAACAGCCAAGGGAACAGAAAAAAGTCTATGAATGCTTCCTTTTCAGGGACTGCCTTTATAGTCAAGAAGGAGATGAGGGGGAAAGTCTCCATTCAGTTGATGTTGGATACGAAAGCACCTCCCATGGGTCTTGACAGGAAAGTCCTCTTATGGAGGTGGTGCTTGCTTGACATACAGAGCAACCCTATACATTTGCTTCACGTGTTTGGAATATGTTTTGATGTGTCTGGTCTCGGTACTCTCCAACCCACTTTGTGTCTTTTGGGTACTACGTTCAAATGTCAGCTGCTTCTTCAAACCGTCAGCCTTCCCCCTTCTCTTGCCAGCAAGGGGAAAGATCTATATATTCTAATTATACCACTGAGAGGCAGCACACACTTAAAGGAGGTCAAGGTTGAGAGGTTTCCTACCATCAGAAGCCCAACACCTTACTACTGGAGCTTTGTTTCACATTCGCCCACTGAAGTACCTTATTGAAACTCCCCACCTTCCTCATTTTCCAAGATAACGAGGGAACTAAGCAGCGGCCCCAACAATAATAGTATGAAATATTGATAGACTCTTACACGAAGCAGCTCACAGATCCAGCTGATACTCTCATTTCCCCTGAACTGAGAAAGAGAGACCCACCACAGGAATTTGTTCCATGCTCAAAATAAAGCTAAAAAAACACAACAAGTCTAGAGTGGCATTTGACTCTGGACCTGGCTTAGCACGTCTTTTTCTCCCACTGCTCTTATTAAAGTCCTGATCATTCTTGTTGCGGAATTAAAAACAGTACTTGGGAAACTACTTTGTAAAAATAAAGTAACAATGAAGTTGGACAGTTTGGGTTGTTAAATCTTTGTTCACGAAGACCTGGTGTGATAATCCAATGGAAATGCTAGAGAGGACAGGAAAGGTAAGAAATGAAGAAAATGGAAGAAATGTTTCCAATTTAGTATATTTTCTTCTTCATCATCATCTCCTCCTTCTCCAGCTCTTTCTTGGATGGAATTGAAATTTCTGTCACAGAGAAGACACCTGATTGGATTAAGATATTCCCATTACAATAAGAAAGCAAGGCCCAGTGCCTCAAGAACGGGAGCTGAACAAGCAATTTAACATGTGGCTTCCGTCCAATTCTCAGAGCCATTCCTCCTCTTTTGTGTGCGACGGCAAGACAACGTCATGCCATGTGTCAAAACATGGGAAGAAATAAGACAGAGCACCAGTCTGAAGAACTGGAACATGTCCTCCATAGCTTAGTAGCAGCTCAGCAGTCTTGAGATTCACAGAGCCAAAGCTAATCCCACGATTTTCTCCATCTGTGTAACTGTTAGTTGTTTACGGCATGGTTCTTCCATTGGTTTGGAAGGGCATAAAATGGCTTCCTGCCAAGTTTCAAAACTTGAAGAGTATTAAAGGGTAACAGTTTTACCTTGAGCAGAAGGACTGAATGAAGTATGGTGCATGACAGAGACAGCTTGGGTGGAATACATTACAAGGCTGGTAATTCTCTCTGAACAGGTAATTTTTTATTTTTTATTTTTGGAATAAGGAAGGTGCAAAGAAGTAAGATGCTGACTGGAAGGCGGGAGGTCAGCAGTTCGATTCCCCAGTACTGCAGCACAGAATGAGCTCCCATCTTTCTCCCAGATCCTAGCAATTTGAAAGCAAGAAATTGCAAGTAGATTAATATTGACCACTTCAGTGGGAAGGTAAACAGCATTCCATGCGCTCCGGTGTCTAGTCATGCCTGCCACATAACCACGGAAACATCTGCAGAAGCAGACAGCACTGGCTCTTTGGCTTTGAAACAGAGATGAGCACTGAACCCTAGAGTCGGATATGACTGGCTTTTGAGCAAAGGAAACCTTTTTCCTTTACTAAAGAAGCAATGAAAAGAATGGAAATAAAGTTACAGTATTTTATTTGTGTTATGGGCAATGTTGCTTTCAAATGTTACTTCTAAAACACACTTTGAAGAATTCACGGAGGAATTTTTCATGTTTGCAAACCAATCCTAATGGTCTTTATTTCATGGCTGCAATCCCCATCTGCAGTGATCTTGGATCCTAAGAAAGTAAAATCTGTCACTGCTTCTACTTCTTCCCCATCTATTTTCCATGGACTGATCGGACCTGTTGCCATTATCTTGGTTTTCTTGATGTTGAGTCTCAAGCCAGCTTTTGCGCGCTCTTCTTTCAACCTAAGCAGGAGCTTCTTTGGGTCTACCTCACTTTCTGCCATTAGGGTGGCTTCATCTGCATTTCTCAAATTGTTGATGTTTCTCCCAGCAATTTTGACATACTCCTCTTAAATATATATTTTAAGTGTTCTCATTTTAACTTCTATATTTGCTCTACTATGCTGGTTTTGGACCTTCATAAACATTGATTTGATTTGACTAGTTAACTCATAAAATCCCTGTCATTTTAATGGGCTACATGAAAGAAACAGTATAACCCAGAGAATTAATCCAAGTTATTCTACAAAGATATGAAAGGATTCTAACCCAAGTTACTCTACAAAAATATGAAAGGATTCAAATTCAGGTACTTTTTAGTTACTTGTTTTAGGGCAGAATTCATGCACCTTAGTCTTGAGAGAACCAGTGCATGGAAGACTGGAGAAAGAAATTCCACCAGCACATTGAATGTCTCCAACACACATATTGACCAAGGTATCATCTCCATCCCTGCCTGCTTTTCAGGTAGATGAAATGAGGAAATTCTCTGATCATCTATTCATCTCTTTTGTTGCTCAGAAGGTACCGCAAAGGCTTCAGCCATGGAACCTGTCTAATGAGCCTCTTAAGATCAAAAGGCTGGTGTCATAAGGCATTATTAATATTTTCCAAGTAAAATAGTGTTTGCTTTTCAAAGTCCCTGCCAAAGCTCTCCTGAAGAGTGTTTGCCATTAAAATAAAATTCTAAAAAAGGGGACTGAATGCCTCCATCCAATATCAATGTAGACAATTTCCAGACCTATTTATGATGCATGATTAAAAGATCAGAGAAGGGCTTTTTTTAAATGGGTGAGGGAATGATGTTATCTGTGAAATATTCCAGATTACCTACTTTGCCCCTTTAGCATCTCTGTCTATAATAAGCAGCAAATGTTCCTTGCATTTGCACAACAAAAGTATAGAACACAAGACATCTGCATGCAAGGAAAAGGGATGAGGTTCCAGGGCAGAAATTTTAATTTGTTCTAATAAGGTACAGGTTGGCCCTCATATCTATGACTCTGATTCTCACTTATCTGTGGCCAAAAGTGTTCAGTAAAAAGCCCTGTTATACCAAAGCTGTCCACTAGACGCCACTATCTGCAAAGTAATGTTGACAAGGAACTGTGTTTTAATGAATGCTATTTCCACAGGAGCCATTTTATGAACATATATGAAGATCAGTAGATATTTTTCCACTCTCACCCTCACTTGTACAAATCAGATATGTGCCTTATAATACAGAACTCACTGGTTCCCATGATTTCAGACATCTGCAGAAGATCTTGGAATAATAATAATAATAATAATAATAATAATAATAATAATAATAATAATAATAATAATAATAATAATAATAATAATAATAATAATAATAATAATAATAATAATAATAATAATAATAATGTGTCAGAGATTACTCTGGGTTGAAAGGATTTTTAGAGGATGCCCAAATGAGGATTCTTTCTTGTCCCCAAGTGCAGCTTTCTGGTGTCGAAACCCAATCTTCCAGTCTCCAGCTCAACACCTTAACCACTAAACCACCAGAGGGAACAAGCTGTACTCTAAATCAGGAATCTATGGTTTTAAGGAATATATGATTTCACCATGAATGTGGTGTGTATTTGCAATTTGGCATGTGAACCCTCAGGTTTAATGCTGTTTGAGAATAAGTAACATTCATAGTTCAGTGCATATGGAGGGTACTAGATTTGGAACGCTTGTATCAGCAGTGTTCAGAGAACAAATCAGTGCAAAAACAATATAATATATAAGATTCTGTCACACAGACACACAGGCAGATCATTCACTGAACCACTAGATATATAAGCAGGGACTGAACATGTTACCTTACTAGACAAATTGTACCTGGTACTTGGGCAAATCTGGTAACTGTGATCCAAAAAAGTAACTATTTTCAAACTCTGGATCCAACACCTCATTCTGGAGGTTCTTCTTCATTGGATATCACCTCTTGTTGCAGCTTGAAAAAGTTATTTATTATGTCTGCATTTCCCATAATCTTCTGGCGTAGACAGTATGGAAAGTGGTCATGCTGACTTTGGGGTCAAAATCCAAATAGGTAACTTTTCTAAGTTCTGCCACAAATTCAATACTTTCTGAAAGAATCCATTCTACCCTGCATCTGCCACCCATCAAGAAATCAAAGGTAGACAACTACATGTAGCAGGGATCAGCTATGTTCAATTACCAATCACTCTTACATATTTCACAAGAAGAGTGGAAATATCTTTTTTTTTTTCAGGATGGAAACCTTTGTTTAAACAAGGCAAGACAAAAAGGTGCACTGGATTTATTTCTTTTCTGACATCCATATTTTTGGCATAATGAGCAGCTGTTGTGGTCACAGTAATGAAGTCTGTTGAAAAGTATAACATGAAGAACAGGCTTATTCTCTGCACCGTATAAATTATAACGTTTCTACGCCTTGATAAGAATCTTCTTTCCACTTTGGACAGGTTAAGTATAGAGGCTTCCATTTCAGCAACATAAAAGGCTTTTAACAGTGGCTTTTCCCAAAAGGTAAATAAAGAACAGCTAAGAATGTAACATGTAATTTCAACATGAACGCAGATAACTGTGTGCGCAGGCTTATGCCTCTTTTTGATCTCCCCCTCCTCTCAGTTCAGTGGGTGCAGTGCATTGTGCAACCATCCAATGGAACTGTACAGAGTTAACATCTGGATCACAACTGGGATGTTTCTAAGGTTTTCTCTCCAGGTTTGGGGTAATGACATTTTTTCCCCAGTGGCCAAAGGAGGAGATCTCCGATCTTGAGATAGAAACATGGCTAACTGTACCATGTAGTGTTCTCTCAGTTTCTGCAGGATGACATGTTGGAAAAATCACCTTTTAGGGTTACAATGGCCAAATTCCTCCTAGCCATCGTGCTCATTCTATGATGTTATAGTCCCAAAAAAAGTTAGTTTTCCATTTCGGGGGGGGGGGGATATTATATTGAAGGATGGATTGTTTTAGTATTTAGTTTCAGGCCAAGAATGGAGCTTCCATCTCAGGAGCTTCTCATTCTCTGAGTTCCCAAGACCAAAACTGAAGACTTGAGATGGGTCCACATACTATCAGAAGGGAACAGCCCCTTATGGTACACAAAATAATAGATATGCACAATCAATGAGATGAGCAATCTGTATTTCCCATACTACCTCCTTAAACCTCTCTGGCCAGATATCCTGCAACAGTAATGGAGTAGACCATACAGCCAGCGACTCAATGCTGAGTGTTGGGTGGCAGTAAATAACCTAACTCCCTAATGGGGCCAACAGCTATAGGTGGATAAGCCCATTTAGGTGGTGTGATGGGGCCCCCTTAGTGGAGGAAATGTCACTGGAAACCATCATATTGGGCCCAACGGCAAAATGAGCAGAGAAGGAACCAATTCTGATTCCCAATGGTCATGGAGGCAGAAAAGGCCATGCCAGATGGACTGGTTGTGAAGGCATACCTTGTTAATATCCTCAAGGTTGTGGCCAGCCATTGCAGTCCCAGTGTCAAATCCTGCATGACTCATTTCATACATGCTGCAGGAGATGGCTCTGTGATCATAGTGTATGGGTCACTCCATGGCAAGCTGGGATCCACCTTAAACAAATTCACGCCAGTGGCATTTTTCCTGTTTGTCATTCTTCTTTCATCCATCAACTGTGAAAATGATTTTCAGGGGGGGGGGAGGTTTACTTGGCCACAAGTAGCAGCCAACAATCTCCTTAAACAATATTAGGTACAAATATTGCAACATTTTTGTTCCAATCCATTAGGACAGGAGTGCCCAAATTTTTTGGGCCATGGGCCAGTCATGTGGTTCAGCAGGCCAGTCCCATAGTTCAATGGGCCGGTCACGTGGATTACAATGAGTGAGATAGATTTTAAGCTGCCATTTTCTCTGCTTAAACCAGGGGTGTCCAAAATATGGCTTGCAGGCCTGATCAGGCCCCTGACACCAATTCATCTGGCCCATGCTGCCCTCATCACTCCCGGAAGCAGAAGTAAAATGTTCCCATACCGTGCATTTTACTTCTGCTTCCGGGAGCGACAAGGTGGTGGGAGCCAGATCAATTGCATCAGGGGCTGGATCTGGCTTGCAGGCTGTAGTTTGGGCACCCCTGCATTAGGACCTGGCAACAGCTGGGAGTGGGGATGGGATGGGTCCATGATAGCCACCACGATCATCTAAATCAAATGTTCTCCTCTTCCAGTGTCACTCCTCTTAAGATTTGTCCTACTACCCCCAGGCCTTAGGAAGCAAAGTGATTTCTTGAGCTTTTGGCTTGCCCCTATGACTCAACAACATGAATAGGTGCTTATAATGTTGGTAATAGATCATCTCCAATATCTTTGGCCCAAATCCTCTTGCTCGCCCCAACTAGAGTAGACTCGCTGAAATCAATAGTTGAATGGTAACCAACAGCTAGGATAAATTCCAATTGAATCCATCATTCTGCCCTAGTTGCACCTAGCAAGAGGATGATTTTCAAAGTATGACACAAGGGTATCATCTCAAAAATGTAGAGTTTATATTTTTGTACTGCTTGTGTCACTGCCCAATGTGAGCCATTTTCTGGTGAGCACATGATGTATGGACAGAAGTGTTCCTATTCAAGTCCAATCTGTGCCCAACCTGGATTTTTTGTTCCATCAGGAAAGCTACTATATTTACAGACTGGGCTGGAGCAATCCAATGGTAACCTATATTTCTTAGTACAGATGGTTGTACTCTCCAGATCACAAGCTGGAGAGTGTGATTGTGTTCTACGTCTCACACTCTATGGGCATCTAATTGGTGTCTTTTGGAAAAGAAGGCTGGCTATTTGCACTGAGACTGCTCAATTCTTCTGTCATCTTATTTTTAATGCAAGAGAGATCGTGTAAGGTAAAGGTCACTTTTGCTCGAAAGCCAGTCATATCAAACTCTAGGGTTCAGTGCTCATCACTGTTTATAGCCATTTGCAGATGTTTCCATGGACATGTAACAGGCATGCCCAGACACCGGAGTGCATGGAACACTGTACACCTTTCCTTCCCGCCCCCACCCGAAGTAGTACCTGTTTGTCTAATTGCAATTACAGTAGAGCCCCATATAGTGATTTTAATCCATTCCACAGAGCTGATCGCAATGCAGTTTTCATCGTTGTATGATCTTCCCTATGGAAAAATCCATACAGCGATTTTCTCTATGGGAAAAAACCATACAACGATGTTTGGCGCTAAGCATTTTTTCCCATTGGAAAATCATTGCACAGATTTTCCCATAGGAACGATCGCTATGCGGAATTGCTTCCCCCCTCCAAGCCTCATCGCTATGCGACTTCATCGCTGTATAAGGCGATCATTATACAGGGTTCTACTGTATATGCTTTTAAACTGCTAGGTTGGCAGAAGCTGGGACAGAGATGGGAGCTCACTCCGTCGTGCAGTACTCGAGTATCAAATTCCAACCTTCCAGTCTTCAAGTTCAGCATCTTAACCACTTGATCCACTGCAGTCCCTAGAGATCGTGTACACATCCACAAAAGACTATATGAGAAAGAAGCTTGATGCAGTCCAATTTATAGCCCCATGGAATGATGAGCTTCTCCTCAAGAGAAGAGAGAAACTAGTGATGTAAGAAGATAAATGTTCTTTCCTGTTTCTCCACATACATAAAATCCCTCAAGCAAGGTTTAGGATTTACTCACACTTTTATGTGCGCTGAGTTTAAAGCTTGAAGCTTGAACTTGAACAGTGAAAAAACAATGCCGCATTTCAACATTTATTTATTTATATATATATTTATTTATTTTATTCTGCTATTTCCTCCAACATGATTGGAGGAATACAGTTCTCCTGTTGAAGAGGTCCCTTCAAATTACAGATTCTTTCCCAGAGTATGGTGTAAAGAGCTCTTACTTTCAAAGCACTATCTAGCCAACCTTCAATAAATCTTCAAAGCACTCGTAAGAGGCAAGGAAGTTGTTATCTGGCGAACTGTGTGATAAAGAAGGATTAAGGAGGTGTCTCGAAGCCAAACAGGAAGCTAGCATCAGACAGCAGAAGAATGATGAGCTGTCATTCTGACTCAGTCACCATTATTCCCCGCAAGACTCACCCAACATCAGGAAAAAGATGGCACAGCGTCCCACAAAAGTAGGCCTCTCAAATTTGGACTGATTTTCTACTCTTTATTTTACCCTTCCACCATTGATTGCAAGGTGGCATAGATCACATAGTCAAAGAGTCGCTCAGTCAGATGTACAAACTTGAGCGACAACCACTTTTGTTCAGAGAAAAACTATGCTAGGTTTGGCAAGGCTGAGGAATGAAAGCTTGGCCCTAGCTCATTTGCTGAGTTTTCTGATGGAGCAAGCATTTGAAACTCAGAATCCCCTAACTATCAGAGCCCAAAAGATGACCCTTCCTCAATCATGCCCTCCTCTAGACTATAGGTTCCAGCATCCTTTAGTCAACAGGGTTATTGACTGTGAGGGCTAGAGGTGGTGGGATTTGTAATTCTTCCTGGAGGTTAAAGAAGCATGGTCTAATTACTATTGGCTTCCTCAATTGCACAGAAGTTATGTTGAACCTCGTAGAGTTGGTTCAACTAACCCAAGTGAGCCATATTTCAAGTACTGTATTCTGCAAGCTTGTAGAAACTGAACTATTTCAAAAAGCATTTTTCTGCCTCTTGAATTATTTTGGCCTCCTTTTACATTATTGTTTTTTATTCCAGCTGCCCTTAATTAGTTGTCATTTATCAGTGAATATGTATTTATGCTTTGTCATTTATCAGTGAATATGTATTTCTGATTTCTGTATCTTTTTATGGAGTTGCTTTATGGTTTTTGACATTCTTATTGTTAACTGCACAGAGTGACCAATGTGTTAGATGGGTGGTAATGAAACCAACCAACCAATCAGTCAGTCAATCAAAATGGTGCATAATTATTTCCTTAAAATCGAAAAAGAAAAGCTTCGTTGGCATTCAATCCTGGGTGCAATTCCACCTCATCTTCATGATGTGATGGCCACTTTCCATTTTTTCAGTAGGGGCTGTGGAGGCTCAGTGGTTAAGAAGCTTGCCTAGTTAGCTGGAAGGCTCATGAGTTGGCACTTTGAGACCTGGGTACTGCATGACAGATTTGAGTGCCCATCTCTGTCCCAGCTCTTGGGGACATGAAAGGAGCCTCATTTGGGCATTCCCGAGCAGAGTTTCTTCCGCAAAAATCCTTTCAATCCAGAATGATTTCTGACATTAAACAACCGTCACCGTCACCGTCACCGTCACCGTCACCGTCACACTATTATTATTATTATTATTATTATTATTATTATTATTATTATTATTATTATTATTATTATTATTATTATTATTATTATTATTATTATTATTATTATTATTATTATTATTATTATTATTATTATTATTATTATTATTATTAAAGGTGATCTTTTCCATTCTTGTAAACTATTCTGGCCTTAAACTATCTGAGACTGGAACAGCTACATCCATCAAAGCTCCTACTGGAAAGAAAATGGCCCTGCATTTCAAATAACTAAACAGTCCTTAACTAAGCAGAAAAAATATAGAGTTGATCACTACCACCAGCAAAGGGGGAGGAGAGAGAGAGAAGAAAAGAGTAAAAGATGAAAGCAAGGCCTAATAGTAGATTTTTCTTAAGCTGTGTTGATTACTCAGAAACTTTTTGACAAGGCTGTGTTGCAGGCAACTGGGTGGGAGAGGCACCCTCTCCTCTTTGATATTATCCAGTTCACCCAGACATGCTTCCACTGATAGGAATAACTCAGCCCTGCAGAAAGAGTGGGAAGTTTGTGCATGTTCTAAGAGAGATAAATAGCAAGGTATTTTTGCCCGTCGGCTTCAAATGTCTATGTGCGGTGGTTGTGGGGAGAGAAGGGGGTGGATTGACAGAATGCGGAGGAGATAGCCCCCTGCAAAATAATGCAGACCCCTTCGATGTCTCCTTTAACTCTCAATCTTCAGCCTGGTTTGTTTCACCAGCATAATATATCTCTTTCTGAATAGCTGGAGGGTCGGGAGCCAATGTAGTCACTTAGCCACAGAAAGGATGTTTAAGAGCCATCAAAACTGTGAACAACTTGACAAGAACTTTGATCAACCTGCAGGATGTCACCCGTGATATCCTTCAGTCACTACAGAACTGGTGTTTATGGGAGAGGGGAAAGGCCATCAAAAAGGAGCTGTGTAAAGATAATAATCATCATCTCGTGTCAGAAATTATTCTGGGTTGAAAGAAATTTTGCTGGAGACACTCTGCTCAGGGGATGCCCAGATGAGGCTCCTTTCATGTCCCCAAGATCTTGCAAATTAGAAAAAAATAATAAATAAATAAATAAATAAATCTTTATCCACCAAAGTCGTCCCTATTGATCTACTTGCAATTTCTAACTTTTGATCTCCTAGTTTGGCAGGAACTAGGACAGAGATGGGCACTCATTCCGTCATGCAGTACCCGGGTCTCAAACTGCTGACTTGCTGGCCTTCCAGCTAACAGGGCAAGCTTTTTAACCACTGAGCCACCACAGTCCCTTGGTGTGTAAATATGAAACTTGCTATGAAAACTGCCTCATACCTTGGAATGGTAAATTTGGTCCCGTTTGTGTTTTTATAAGAATTTCTCCAACATTTGCAAATTTCTTCACATTTTGAATACAAACATGGAAACGGATGCATTAAAACAGGGGATCCCAACATTTTCAAGCCGGGGGCCAATTCACGCTCTCTCGGTCAGCTTCAAGGGCTGGATGGCCATTTTGCCCTGCCTGCATGATGGGGGTGGCCATTTTGTCCCAATAGCTTCAAAGGGGTGGCCATTTTGTTTCTCGAATGCCCTTGGAGGAGTGGGGTGCCACATGAAATAATGCCGCGGGCCAGATTCAGCCTGCAGGCCTTAGGTTGTGAACCCCTGCATTAAAATAATGCTAGTCTGGAAGAAGCATAATTGGATTACTTAGAGGTTTCACAGCTGGCTCTTGGAAGCCTGGCTGTGACTCCCTGGAGAATCAACCATAATTCCACAAGCAGTTCTTCCTCTTAAACATCTCTATTGAAGGTAGGCCCTGGATAGCTCGATCTATGGGAATTTGGACAGTGGACAGTGGATGAAGGCTCTTGCTTTCATTTGTTTTGTCTTCTTAATGAATGTCCCTACAATTTGTAACTCACATATTTGGGACAGGAAGAACCCGAGGTTTTGAAACTTTGAATGTGGAAGGAAGGAAAACAGGCAGGTGTCGACACTCTTGGCCAAAGCTTGAAGCAGGAGCCTTTTATCTCCTTCCCCTTTAACCTGCCTCTAACCCAGGGATGTGATGACCAGTGGTGGGCATCAACCGGTTCGCACCAGTTCGCCAGAACCAGTAGCAGAAATTCTAGCTGGCCCCACCCATCCAAATTTTTGAAATAAAGTAGTCCTAATTCGGGTGCAACGCAGGGCTTTTCCCCTGGCCACACTCATCATACCATGCCCACAGTGTGGTAGTAAAAAAAATTGGAGCCCACCACTGGTTATGACTCTATGGGTCTGGCTGCAGTTCGCGCCAGTTCGCCAGAACCAGTAGCAGAAATTCTGGCTGGCCCCACCCATCCAAATTTTGAAATAAAGTAGTCCTAATTCGGGTGCAAAACAGGGCTTTGCCCAGGCCACGCCCACCATACCACGCCCACAGTGTGGTAGTAAAAAAAATTGGAGCCCACCACTGGTGATGACTATGGGTCTGGCCCCACTAGGCTTCACAGGCTGCCACTTAGGTATGAAAGGATATCACTGCCCCTGTGGTACAGTGGTTAAACAGCTGTACTGCAACCAAAACTGCTGACATTGTGAGTTTGACACTGACTCATGTTGACTCAGTCTTCCATCCTTCTGAGGCCAATAAAATGAGTACCCAGCATGTTTGGGACAAAATGCAAGTTACCTTGTGAAGCATCTAGAGCCGGGGTTCCCTACCTTTTCACATCATGCGCCAGACCACGCCCATCAGACAGCTGAATGGGCCAGTCACATGGTTCCTCCCACCGTAAATACTGCCATAAAATGCATCTGCAGCTGTCATAAATGTGCTTACGCACATGTGAACATGTTTTACAATCATCATAAATGCATCCGCTTCCACTTCCTGTAGCGGCAAGGGCAGTGGTGGGCCACATGAAATGATGCCATGGGTGGGTCTGGCCCACAGGTCATAGGTTGGTCACCCCTGATCTAGAGAGTGCACTAAGTACTGTGGGGCAGTATATAAGTGTAATTCCTGTTGATAACTGCAGTCCAAATGCGATGATATTCTCCCAGGGACCAAACAAACAGATCTTAGAAATAATATGTTTCTTTGAAGTACAGTAAAACCTCTACATACAATTTTTTTTCCATTCCATGAGGTTATTTGCATG
Source organism: Bradypodion ventrale (assembly GCA_035047345.1). Taxonomy (NCBI): domain Eukaryota; kingdom Metazoa; phylum Chordata; class Lepidosauria; order Squamata; family Chamaeleonidae; genus Bradypodion; species Bradypodion ventrale. The sequence continues at coordinate 35,347,644 of JAWDJE010000009.1, forward strand.
TCAAAAAATTTTGTGTGTCAAAAACACATTGCATTACCAGAAGAGGCCACTAGATATCACTGTATTTTTTTGTATGTTGAATTTTCCCTATTAAAAATTTGTATGTTGAATTTGTTTTAGCTAGGATTTCTATTTGTATGTTGAATTTTTTGTAACTCGAACCATTCGTATGTCAGGGTTTCACTGTATAGATCCTGGAATTAACATCTTCTTTTCCCTGCCATTAACAACTGTCAGATTCCCACCCCGAAAAACCCGGATCCTGAAAATTTGACTGAAATTTGGGCTATAGGGAAAGTTGATGCATTTACTTTTTGACTGAACCCTACAGTTTCTCTCTGCTTCCAGAGGTTTAGGTAAAGGTAAAGGTAATGCTGTTACCTTCTCACCAAAGTGGTCCCTATTTATCTACTTGCAATTTCTTGCTTTCAAACTGCTAGGTTGACAGGAGCTGGGACAAAGACGGGAGCTCATTCCGTCCTGCAGTACTCAGGAATCGAACTGCTGACCTTCCGCCTCCCAGTCAACGTCTTAGCCACTTGAGCCACTGCAGTCCCCGTTTAGCTTAACATATAAACACAGCTGGATTTTGCGCCTTCTGTTTTGAGCTTTAGCTTCTGTTAAGTGCACTGAAGGAGGAGGGTTTGGAAGATTGGAAAAGCATGCAATGAAAAAATGTTGAACCTCCGCCAAGCAATTTGTTCTGGCCTTAATCAAGATGTTGTCTTTTAACTTCAAATGTCGTAATTGTTTGTATTATTATTTTAATCCTGTATCAAAACTTTGAATAACATACTACTGGATGAATGCGTGCTACCAGTCACTTAAACTTCCAGAAATATTTCAAAGCCTTGCAAATGAGCGATAACCATTTACTTAAAAGGCACAAGCTCATCAACAGAAAAAACCAGAGACAGTCATCAAAGCAATGCAGTTAATAAGCTGGGGAAAGACTAGGCTATTAGCAAACAAATGAATGTGAGATTTATATAGTTTGAATCATGCAAAACCAAAAGCAGAGCAGCTGGGTTGTTGATTTTACACTACGACTTTGCACGCACGAGAATGGAGAAATTACTTTTTGGACTCCAGCAAGTAACTTTTTCCTTTCTTTGTGCAAATTTATGTCGTGTTATGTGCTGTCAAGACACCTCCCACTTATGGCAACCCAATGGATGGGTGAATTTCAGGAGGTCCCATCCTTTAGTTTAAATCCCTCTTTGGCCCTTGCAGTCTCAAGCCTGTGAGTTCCTTGTGGCATCAATCCATCACATATTTTAATCTTCCTCTTTCCCTGTTGTCTTCACTTTGTCTTAGCACGGCTGCCTTTACAGAAGATGGGGATTAGTTCTATTTGTCTCCAGGAGGCCTCAGCAGCTTCAAATCTGATTTACAAGCATCCCGTCAGCTGCCTGCCAAAACACAGACAGATTTTAGGTGAACAACAAAACTGTTTTATTACATGTGAAAAAAATTTTTAAATATATTTTAAAAAATAGGGCTCAACCCAAGGTTGTCGTGACATTTGTTCTCATAACATCAACTATCAGCATAGAAAAGGACAATTAGTTTGCCTGATTGACAGCCATACCTCTACTGTCAAGAAAAGGGCAAAAAAAGTCTATTTCCCCATTCCCATCCCACTAAGCCACCACCCTCTCCCCCTCTACCAGTCCTGCATGCTGTTTCTCCTCACCTCTGAACCGAAAAAGACTTTACGCGATGTCATAATTTAGCAAATTACTTCCTCAAAGGAAGGTCAAACATTTTACCATTCGATCAATGGGAAGCGACTTACAAATCATGTGTATTGATCATTGTAATCATTCAGTGGAATGTAGGGCAGACGGTAAAATCACATGCACTTAGTCTTAATTGCCCACATTAAAGCAATTATACCCCAAAACTGTCATTGTCTAATGCTAGGCATGCCATATGCTTTAATACGTCGTGGTAACTTTTAGCAACACGGAGAGAATCGCAAGTCAGCTGGTTGTGGTTATAGCACTAAATGCTTAAAATATGGCTGAAATTATGCAAATAGGGCTGTGCCCTCTTTCACATGAAAAGTGACCATCTCAAGAGCATGATCATGATGGGAGGGAGAAGGTGGATAGCAGAGAAACACATACACAATCTGGCATAAATACGTCTTTGTGACTTCATATCACATAGGCAACAAACATTACTAATCCCATTTTATTAGAAATAGGTTTAAAGCAGGGATGGCCAACCTTGGTGCTCCAGATGTTCTTGAACTTCAATTCCCAGAAGCCCTAATGAGCAGGTGAACTGACATGGGTTGCTGGTAATTGAAGACCAAGAACACCTGGAGCACCAAGGTTGGCCATCCCTGGCCTAGAGCAAGTATACTGACTTGGGCTTCTGCGAATTGAAGCCCAAGAACAGCTGGAGAACCAAGGTTGGACATTCCTGGCCTAGAGGAGTTGTACTGACTTGGGCTACTGATCACTGAAGTCCAAGAACATCTGGAGCACCAATATTGGCCACCACTGGCCTAGAGGAGGTGTACTGACATTGGCTTCTGGTAATTGAAGTCCAAGAACAGCTGGAGAACCAAGGTTGGCCATCCCTGGCCTAGAGCAAGTATACTGACTTGGGCTTCTGGTAACTGAAGTCCAAGAACAGCTGGGGAACCAAGGTTGGACATTCCTGGCCTAGAGGAGTTGTACTGACTTGGGCTTCTGATCACTGAAGTCCAAGAACATCTGGAGCACCAAGATTGGCCACCACTGGCCTAGAGGAGGTTTACTGACATTGGCTTCTGGTAATTGAAGTCCAAGAACAGCTGGAGAACCAGGGTTGGGCATTCCTTGCTCAGAGGACGTGTACTGACTTGGGCTTCTGATAATTGAAATCCAAGAACAGCTGGAGCATACCCATCAAGCGCCGCTCTGGAAAATACGGGAACTGCTCCGGCCCAGGTGCGCATGCGCAGCAAAAACTCCTTTGTGCATGCGCAGAACCCCTTTGCACATGCACAGAACATGTTTGTGTACCTTTAACAAAATAGAAATGATTTGCCCGAGAAGAAAAATGGTGAATTATTTCACTGAGGGTTGTGACGGTTGTAGCATCACCAACAAAATCGGAGGGGGGCACGTTAAGTGTAAATTTTCCCCTCTTGTGCCAAAATACCTTTGATGTTTTTTTAATGCATCTTGACCTGAGAGGGGATGGGGAGACCTTTGCTGTAGAAAAAATGTATTAATGCATCTTCACCCTTACCTTTGATGACTGCTACAAAGAAAAATAAGAGGGAAGAATAAAAAGTTATTATGATTCTAAAGATAAGAATGACTGTTGGTGATGTAAAAAAAATTTGGGACAGATTTTCATTTATGGTGGGATTGTAGATGTGAAAATAGAATGTGGAAGAAATTTTTTGAAGATTTAATCAAATATTATCTTTAGAATTAGAGATACATCCTAGAATAGCATTATTAATGGCCTTGGGTGGGGGGTGGGGGAGAAAGAAACAAGAAAGGTCTGATTACTATACATTTATGAGATGGCTTATTGTTAAAAATGAAAAATATTTTGTGAATACTATTTGGATGATTGGTATAAAGAATTACGGAGTATAGCAATTAATGATAGACTGACATGTGGATTAAAATTAAAGAAACATTTTAATGATATTTCCATGGACATGTGGCAGGCATGACTAGACCCTGGTGTGCACGGAACACTGTGTATATTCCCACCAAAGTGGTGCCTCTTTATCTACTTGCAATTTCTTGCTTTCAAGCTGCTAGGTTGGCAGGAGCTGGGACAGAGACAGAAGCTCACTCCATGCAGCACTCAGGTCTCGAACTGCCGACCTTCCACTCATCAAGTTCAGAGTCTTAACTGCTAAGCCACTGCAATCCCATATATATATGCGCACCTGGGGCAGGAAAAAACGTGTACTCGGATCAATTTGCGCATGATGAAAATAATATACAGTAAAACCCCTATTTACGTATACCTCGAGTTACATAACATTTGACTTATGTAAAGATTTTTTGCTAAAATGGTGTCCCGATTCATGTAAATGTCCTGATTTATCTAACACTATTTTCTTTGAGTTTTCTTCGATTTACGTAAATATTCATTTTCCTATGGGTTTGTTTCGGTTTACGTAAATATTCATTTTCCCCATGGGTTTACTTCGATTTATGTAAAGAACTGATTCACATAAAAGACTATGGAACAGACTTTGTGTAAGTCAGGGTTTTACTGTACAGTATATATAATGGTTTAATTCTCATAAGTGATGGGTGCATTTATTAGTTAATGTAATTATGTGATGTATTTTGTAAAAATTGCTTTTATTATATTCTCTGTTAATAGTACGTTATATGAGTAGCATATTGGTTTATATTTTGTAATTGTATTGTTTTTGAATTTATAAACATTAATAGGTAAAAGTTTCCCTTGCTCGAAAGCCAGTAGTATCCGACTCTAGGGTTCAGTGCTCATCTGTTTCAAAGCCGAAGAGCCAGCACTGTCTGCTTCTGCAGACGTTTCCGTGGTCATGTGGCAGGCATGACTAGACACCGGAGCGTATGGAATGCTGTTACCGTCCCACTGACGTGGTCCCTATTTATCTACTTGCAATTTCTTGCTTTCGAGCTGCTAGGTTAGCAGGAGCTGGGACAAAGATGTACTGTAATGAAAAAAATAAGTGGGATGGGTGGGAGCATTGATACCTAGAAGAGAGATGTACCCGTGGGAGATGCAAGCAGCTTTGCCCTTATCCCATGGGTGCCTCACCATCTAGAGCTGTAGTTCCCAACATGGGGCACACATCCCATGGGGGGTTGATTTTTATGGGGGGAGGTAATTTGGGAATGGGTTATTAACAGTGAATGGCCTTTAAGGGTTCTTCCATATGAAGAGTTCACTTTTTGAATAATAAGAATTATATGTTACGGGTGGGAGGGCGCATCAAGATTTTAGAGATGCTTAGGTGGCGCATGGCCAAAAAAGGTTGGGAACCACTGAACTAGAATCCAGACTTTATCATCTCTGTGTTTGAGACAGGATTTTGTGACGCAGAGGAAGAATGGCTTTCTGACAAAGGGAGATGCTGGCAGAGAATCCCCCGTTTGATTCTTTTCCTCTTTCATTCCAGCAACAATCAGGTGGTCTGACCGGCTCCTTTATGAAAGTTTAAAACCCGTTTGTCATTTCTCCCCCCCATCTCACGCCTTATCTGGTTTCTGCATTCTTCCCCTCTCCAGTAGTCAAAGTGATTGAAAACTGAGCGGACGATTCTCTCTGTCCCCTCTAGCCACTTTTCCTGCACGTTTTCTCATTTACCCCTGAATCAATTGGGCTTTTTGTCTTCCGCCTTCCCCTGTCTGTTGTCTCTGTTACCTATAAGGTATTCTTCAGGTCAGGTAGGTTAAAGAGAGGGAGAGTCCAGGAGAGAGAGAAAACCCACACATGCACAGACAGACTCCTGCGAATACAGAAGAGATTATCTTGGCCTTGCACGTAGCCACTGGAACTGACGCCCAAATAGAAGAAAGATATACTACCCCTATTTGATGAGCAACGGGCCAATAAATTCATTAATCATCATTTTATGGCTCATCAAACACTTCCCAAGTTCCTCCATGGGAGTTATACAAATTAGCCAGTGAAAAGGCAGTAATTTTAGTTTCGTGAAGTAAGTGCTTTCTGATTGCCTTCCCCAACAATGCTCCTCTTGACAAGCTAATAAATCAGGCCTTTTTTGGAACCAGAGAACAGCTTAGGGCAAACAATGACTTCACATAGATTTGCCGCGTGATTTTTTTTTCCTTTCTCGGGAAAGAGCCAGAAGAGGATGATCTGAAGAACAGAGACGTGGACTTTATTGCCAAGTGAAACCTTTCTTTGTGAAGAAAGGAGACGGGGAATGGAAGGAGGGAGGGGAATTATGGAGTTTATGAAGACAGGCCTGGGAGATTTCTTCCTCTCCTTCAGGGATGGTGTGATGAAAAAGGTCTATGGTAATAATGGTGGGCCCTTAAACTATACGTGGTGTCCAGTCTTGGAAAGGAATGCTGAAAACTCATTAATAGAAGGTATGTAGGGGCCATTAGTGTCTTCGTGGTTAAGATGCTGAGCTTCATGACCAGAAGGTCACCAGTTCGAGACCTGACGTACTGTGTGACAAAGTGAGTGCCCATCATCTGTCCTAGCTCCTGCCAACCTAGCGGCTTGAAAGCAAGAAATTGCAAGTAGATAAATAGGTACCAATTCAGTGGGAAAGGTAACAGCGTTCCATGCACTGGGTGTCTAGTCATGCCCGCCACATGACAACGGAAACATCTCCAGATGCAGACATAGACTCTTTGGCTATAAACAGTGATGCACCCTAAAGTCGGATACGACTGGCTTTCGAGCAAGGGATACTTTTATGACAGGGGTGCCCAAGCTTTTTTGCACCAGGGGTCTGACCATGCCCCTGGAAACATCTGAGCGGGCCTGACCACGCCCCAGAAGTGGGCACGTTTGCACATGCACATCAGGAACCACTCCCGGATGTGGTTCTGGACATCTCTGCGCAAGCGCAAATGCATCCCCGCCACTCCCAGAAGTGGTTTTGCCACTCCCGGAAGTGGCTCGGGACACACATGCTCATTGGCAGGCGTGTCCCCCATCCACTTCTGGGAGTGGCAAGGGCATCGGGGGCAGGATGAATTGGCATCAGGGGCCTGATACGGCTCATAGGCCATAGTTTGGGCATACCTGCCTTTATGATAATAATGTTACTCTTTACCCTAATGTGGAAGTCTGTGTTATATCCACCTAGCCTTTTTGGAGTTCTCCTAGTGTCTCTGGCCAGCAAGAAATGAAGCAGAAGGTGGCCTTTCCTGGGTGAATTGAATTCTATCTCACCTGAAATTTGTGCTATACATGAGAAGAACTCTCATTCCTGGCTGCTTACCAAAGGCAGGGAGACAAGGTTGCATGTCTGTTGCCTTCCTGTTGAACTCCTTGCCTCTTCATGCTGTGTCTGTGTGGGAAAGTGTATGTGTGAGAGAGGAGGAGAGGCAGAAGTAAAACAAAAGACTGACTGCAAGGGACTAAGTTGACTTGCTGGTTTTGAAACCAGGTATAGAAGGAAGCAGAGGCAGGTGAGAACATTTCTAAAATTGGGAACATGGTGTGTGTTGGCTGCCTTGTTGGGTGAATTCATCTCATAAAGTCAAGGAAGAGTCTGTGTGAATACCTAACTCTCTGAATATTCAGTCTTGATCTTGACTTTGCTGGCTGGCCACAGTCACCTCCACCATTGTTTCCGCCCCTCCAACCACTATTTGCCCTAGCTAACAATGTTGGGTCTTCTTCTCACCGGGTATCTGTTTTACCTTGAAAAATATCTGGGTGGAGACCAGGATCTCCTTTGGGTGAAATATATATTCCATCAATGAGTAACCAACAGAAGGATCCTTGACAGTTTCAATTCCCACTAACCTGGCAATGAAAAGAAGATCATACTCATAGGTTTCCTCCACCCTCCCTCTGATCTTCTTTAGATGTTCCCCGTCACAGGCATGGAGTTGTTCTTCAAACAGGTGGGATTTCACTTTCACTTTCTCTCTTCCTGAAGCCAACATTGGATTCCAGATACGGCAGCTGGCTCCTATATCTGAGCCCCCTGTTTAGTTCATTCATAACCTGTTCTTATACTTTTCTGTACAGGAAAGTTGCTCTGTGTGATTTGAAGAGACAGAATGGCCTCTCCGTCCTAATACGATAGGCTGATGGGAAGCAGTGCAGCGGAAAATTTAAGAGCGCAAAAGTCTAATAAAGACATCTGCACAGCCCACCCACCTAAGGAAAGTCTGAAAATACAGGCACCTGTGTTGAGATGTAATTAAAAAATAAGTTGTAACCATTCCTGTATCCGCCAGGAGCTGGGTTTGGGGTTTGTTTTGTTTTGTTTTTGGAAAGCAAGTGATTCCTTCTTGCCAACTTAAGATCAACCATTCCAACATACTTGGCATCGTAAGCAGTCTCTGGAATTTATTTTTATTTTAGAAGTAAATTGTTCCTTTTATTCATTGCAATGTTTGAGTGAGAAAACGATGGCCCCTTACAGATTAGCATATTTATTTCACTGCAAGTTTCCCTGCATTCCAGTCTACTTATCCAGACTATTGTTGTGTAACCGGTAATGAATAATGAAAAGTAGGGGCTGTTGCGTTGACCTTAAGAAAAAAAAGATTCAAAATCCGTAAAAGGGTTAATATTTTTAGTTGGACTACCCCAAAGGGCATAACATATGTAAAAGTTTTGTGGACTGTAAGCTGCCTCACCAGGTAAGATATGACAGAAAGCAGGTAGGAAAGGGGAGGGGGGAACCTGTGTTTTTAAATGTTGTAATGCTTGCATTGTGTTTTGAGCTATAATGGAAGAAAGAGAGAAGTTTGGGGCTTTGGAATGTGATCAGATTGAGTTCAGAGTAATTTCTTCCCCTCTTGGATTTAATTGGTACCTTAGAACTGGATATGTTTGTAAGATTCCCATTGACTTTTCTTGTGAAACCAAACCAAATGAAGACTTAGTCTTTTTTAGGGGGGAGGGGTGCATCGATGTACATAAAATTTGGTGGCATGATAGATCTGAGAGAGGGGACTAAATTGGCAAAATTTCAGACTGCTAGATAAGAATATTTGTGTACCAGCTGCTTTTCAAGTACATTAGAACCTCAGATAAAGTCCAAACTCTGTTCCACAAGTTTGGACTTTATCCGATTTTGGACTTTATCCGAATCAAATGGGCGATGCATTGGATAACATCCAAAAAATGGACTTTATCCGAGGTTCCTATATCATATACCTCGGATAACATTCATTTTTTAGCCGTTTTGGACTTTATGCAATGCATCACGTGTGCATGAAAACCGCGACTTTATCCGAATCGGACTTTATCCGAGGTCCCACTGTACACCAACTCCAACCCAGGAAGAACTTTATGGGAAGAACAAACATTCTTGAGAGTACACAAGAGCAAAACTAAATTATAAGATGGAGGAAGGAGCTCACTGGACAAGGAACAAGGTTAAAGGAGGGCATAGCTGAGGAACTCATCCTCGCCTATGTCACTGGGGGTCGGAGTCCCTAAATGTAAGACCAACATGCTCAAGTGGGGTCTGCTGACATTCACATGCTGTGTGAATGTAGAGAGATACAGGATCTGGTTCATTTGCTGGTCCTCCAATTACAACCAGAAACATGTACCAATGAAGATTTTGTTGTTGCTGTTCAGTCGCACAGTCGATTCCAACCCTTTGAGACCCCATGGACCACCACACGCCAGGCACACCTATCCTCCACCATCCTCCTCAACCTGCCCAGCTTTGTGCCCATTGCATCAACAATGCCATCTAGCCATCTCATTCTCTGCCGCCGCCCCTTCTTCTTTGGACCTCAACCTTTCCCAGCATCAAGGCTTTCTCAAGTGAAGATTTAATTTTGGCCAAAGACAAAGCCAAGAAAGTGGCTTCATTTTGGCAGTCCAAAGTTTGATCTGGACCGGAAAGAAGAAGAATGGCCTTCCTCACAGCAAGGCCAGCAGTTTACCCTGCCCAAACATAGGACACATAGATCTAATAGAGGAGTGTTGATGTCTTAGGGAGCGCTTTGCTCTGTCCGCACGCGTACACTTGTGCAAAAATCCACTCTGGAGTGGAAATTACTCATCTGCCACAGGCTTCCTCTACTGCTGCCTTCATCTCATTCCAGCCAGTGGCCAGCTATGGAAGAAAAGATAGCAAATGCAACCAATCTATCCTTCCTGGCGTGCCTTGAAAGATACATGTTGTTAACCATGTGGACAGGTGAGGGGTGGTTACATAAATCTAGAGGCTGCTATTGTCAGGAGTAACAGATTACCAAGGGGAGCCGTAATAGAGACTGTATTTAATCTGCGACCAATTGATTGCTCCAGTGTTTCAGGTATTTGTAGTGTAGGTTTAGATTTGTTGGGTGGTTTTACAGAAAGCCTCCCGGGTAGTGCTGTCTTATCTTTTTTGCCCAAATTGCTGCCTTTGACAGTATCATTCCTTCTTCTTCTTTGGAGGGGCTGGCGCGGGAAAAGTGGTGTGGAGGGAGAAGAGAGAAGAAACTTGGCCGTAAATCATTAGCCTAATCAGCTGTCACCAGCCAAACATTGCGTACATTGGCGCTCAGCCGGCAAAATTTGTTTCGGAGAGGGCCTTTAGCAACAGAAACCATGTTTGTATGAATAACCATCTGTTAGCTTTGCCTGCCTAAGTATGTACAACAGAGGAACAAGGCAAAAGATGGAAAGCGCTGGGGCGGAGGGTGGGCGAGTATTAATTAACTGTTTAAAGACAGAGAGTGGGGAGAGAGACTCAAAGGCTAAATCAATAACCAGAGCTAAAATTATTTGAATAATAAAAATTTAGAAGTGGTAGCCATGTTCGTCTGTGCAAGCATATCAGAGAGTCAACAAAACAAAAAGACAAAAAAAAAGTTGTAATTCTTAAAGTGGGAGCCATGTCTGTTGTTGTTGTTGTTGTGTTTACTCTTAAAAACATTGTGGCACATTGATGACTAACTAAAAGTCTCCCTTGCTTGAAAGCCAATCATATCCAATTCTAGGGGGACGGTGCTCATTTCTGCTTACAGCCAAAGCGCCAGTGCTGTCCGCCTCCACAGACGTTTCTGTGGTCATGGGGCAAGCATGGAGTGCTAGGAACGCTGTTACCTTTCCTGCCAACGTGGTGCCGGTTTATCTACTTGCAATTTCTTGCTTTCGAACTGCTAGGTTGGCAGGAGCTGGGGCAGAGATGGGAGCTCACTCCCTGCCAACGCGGTGCCGATTTATCTACTTGCGATTCCTTGCTTTCAAATTGCTAAATTGGCCGGTGTGAAGATTAACTGCTTGTATTTTAATGTTAGCTTTCGTGAAGCACGTCCACTTCGTCAGACATAAGAGTGAGACTCCGTGGCAACAATTTATACATATCAGGTGGGCGCGGGACAGAGATACACAATGGTTGGTTAGTTTAAAAAAAAAGATAAAGTTGCAAATCACCTGAAGGTGTAAAATATTCAGATTTATTTCCAGGGAGTTTGGTTCTGTGAAGTTGCAAAAGGTTAGGAGGTGGGTGCAAAATAACTATTGTGGCATAATATTTAAATAATAAAGTTACACTATGCTCACCAGACGATCCAGCTAGTCGATGTCAGAAAACTAGGAAAAAATGGTTTTAGGTAGGGAAATAGCTATTTTAAGAGACGCCACATTTCCCCCCTGGGATAGAACATTCCTAAACAAGTAACGGTTGCAACATCAGAGAAGCATGACGGAAGGAAGAATTACTTTTCAGCGTTCCACAAACCATTACAAAAGACATTTTCTGCAGGCAAAATTTTGAAAAGAGCGAATTGATTAAGTTATTAATGGCACCCTGAAAGCCCTTTCCAATGCAAGTCCCCTTTTTTTGGGGGGGGGATTGTCTTGGAAAAGGGATTTACTAGCTTTCTTTTCTCTCATCCCCACTTCTTACCATAAGCAGGGAGTAACCATTAGAGTCAAAACCTGTTTCAAATAAGTAAGTAAATTGGGGTGTGTGGACTTTCTTTGTTTGTTGGGGTTTTTAAAATAAATAAATAAAGTGGGCCTGCTTGCGTTTCCAGGCGTAATTTAAGTTATCTCCTTTTTCGTTAACTTTCCTTCCACGCCTGAAAAGAACTTGGCAGACGGGGAAGCCTTTTATCTCTTTATATCTCAGGACTTGATCCAGTTAAACGAGTGGACATTTTACATTTGTATATCCATCAAGGCAGGAGCGGGGAGAGAGAAGGCGAAGTTTTAGGGTGGATAAAACTCCCAGATCAATAAATAAACACACATACAAACAAACAAACAGAAAAGCCAGATAAACAACTGCCACATCCACTACCTGCTGGAGTTGTAACTTTATTGGAAAAACTGCAAGGGGGGGGGGGGGCAACATATTGTGGCATCTATTCAACTAATACATTTATTTTTACTCCTGCGTTGTCGCGGATTGCAAACTGCTTCTTTCATATCTTTCATACGTTGCTTTCTCGTCCTTTTTCTCTGTTCTTTTATTTGTGGCTTTCTTTCCCCCCTTTTTTTAAGACAAAGGAGCATGAGAGGAGGAGGGGAGAAATCTATAATGATAAATGTGGAAAAAGGGACGCTTTCCACACACAAAAACGAGATATTGGCAGAGCATTGGGCTTAGATGGAATATATACAGGTGAAACTTGGAATATTAGAAGTTCATTCTTTTCACTTAAAAGGTGAAACAACTTTATGAGATAGACTCACTCCATGCAAAGCGAGAGAGGTCATGCCTTAATTTGTTATAATTGTGATGATCATGGTGCACAATGTGAGATTATGTGATGATTATGGGGTACATGAGATTGGGGGTTCGTAAACTGTAAGCCATAAGCATCAATATTATAACAACTTAAGGCTTGAACTATCTCGCTTTGCGTGCAATGAGTCCATCTCATATATTTGTTTCACCTTTTAAGTTGCATTACTGGACTGAATGAAGATTTGCACGATATTCTAATTTTCTGAGTTTCACCTGTAGATGGAATATATAGAAGAATTAAGTGTGTGGCTCTAGAAATGTCGCTGTGAAAGTCGCCAAGGTGAAAAGGTGAAAAAGGAAAAAAAATCTGAGTGTAGAAGACGAATAAATCAACAACTCCACATCATTTTCGCCGCAGCCCGCGTTTGCATCCTAGAGCGCAACGGAGGAGGCGAGTTGAAACACGCAGCTAATTATAACAGATGAGTAATTGAGTGGCTGGAATGAAGTCTGGGGGGAGGGAAAGGTGTTTCTGTTGCAAGCCCTCCCTGTGGCTTTAGAGGATGAAGCCTGCCCAGGAGAGGCAAAGGTGAGCCATAGTTCAAGTAGAGGGGGCTGAAAAGGAGGCCACAGGGTCCCCACCCACCCCCCACCCACAGGTTGCTGAGAAACTTATTTATTTATTTATTTATTTATTTCTTAGTTAGTTAGTTAGTTAGTTAGTTAAATGCCTTTTCAACTGCTTTGGCTAAAGGACGAGACCGGGCCCCATCAGAGTCTTCGGCCATCTAGGGTCAGAGATCACAACCACCATCATCCCCAGCCACCAAGCATCGCTTGGCAAAGGACTTTGGGCTTTGTAGAACGGCAACAATTCTAGGAGGGAAACCGGTCCCTACATGTGGTGGGACAGACAAGAAGAGAGGTGGTCGACATGGTGCCCCCCACCACCCAGTAGAAATTCCCTATCCACTGCCTCCAGCAAGGGGGTACCCAAACACATGTAGGCTTAGGAGATATAATAATTATAAAATTATTATTATTTAATAATGTTTTAATTAAATTATTATAAAAGAATACACCAATTCTGATTTGTGTGCCCTTTTTTAAAAAGGGCTTCATAGGTAGAGAGTACTTACAAGTGCTTTCCCATTTCCTTCTGTATTACCAATAATACAGTAATACAGCAGTAATACTAATGCTAAAATAGGAATTAATACGTAATACTAGTTAGTATCATAATACTAATAATACAGTACAGTAATTATATAATTACTAATACATACGTTCTGAATTATGCATTCTTAAAAGGGCATTGTAGGTAGAGAGTACTTACAAGTGCTTTCCCATTTCCTTCTTGTGGGGAAATTAATTAATTAGTATTAATAACTAATGATATTAATAAATATTAATAATGCTAATAATATGGTAATACAGAGGGGCTTCCCTTTGAGTGAATGAGTACAGGGTGCTCTTCTGCGCTGACGATTAGAGGACTGGAAGGTTGGAGTTTGATTCCTAAGTACTGCACGACAAAGTGAGCACCCGTCTCTGTCCCAGCTCCAGCCAACCTAGCAGTTTGAAAGCCAGAAATTGCAAGTAAATAAATAGGGACCATTTTGGTGGGAAGGTAAACAGCATCTCATGCATTCCAGTGTCTAGTCATGCCTGCCACATGTCCATGGAAACATCTCCAAATGCAGATAGCATGGGCTCTTTGGCTATAAACAGAGATGTTGAACTGAACCCTAGAGTTGGATACGACTGGCTTTTCGAGCAAGTGTGATGACCTTTACATTTTGTTAATAACACTAATATAATAATAGTAAATATCAATAATATAATAATATGGTAATACAGAGGGCCTTCCCTTTGAGTGAATGAGTACAGGGTACTCTTTTTGCGCAGAAGTTTAGACTAGAGCCGTGATGGCAAACCTGGGCACTCCAGATGTTCTTGGACTTCAATTCCAAGAAGCCCAAGCCCCCTGTGAATCCACACGGATGGGTTTACTGCGATTCATCCGGCTGCCCTCGTCACTCCCGGAAGCGGAAGTAAAACGCGCCCGTACATACGGGTGCTTGGGCTTTTGGGAAATGAAGTCCAAGAAAATCTGGAGTGCCAAGGTTCGCCATCACGGGACTGGAGGATTTGTGTGTGTGTGTGTGTGTGTGTGTGTGTGTGTGTGTGTGTGTGTGTGTGTGTGTGTGTGAAATTGTGTCTTCTCGAAGAAATGACATTTAGGGATGAATAAAATTAGGATTGTGCGAAGAATGGTCCGGGATTGCATACCTTCACACACACACACACATCGCATAGATTTCTGTCGGATCTTACAGAGGAGAGGGAAAACTCTATTAAAAAAGAATAAAAAGTGCAGGAATAAAAAGAAAGAGCTTTTGGAAACCCAAGACCGGCCCCTCCTCTTCGACCACTTTAAGGTGCTTCAATATTTGCCTATTTATTTACCTCCCTTAAATGCGTTTCCTTTGAAGGCGCTGGGATTGATTTCCATCCAGCTGGAAAGCTTCTACTTGTCGAAGAGGAAGCTACGAATTCTTGGCGGAAAAGAAGAAGGAGCAACTTTCAGAAATCTTCGGTCTTCCACGTTCCTATTTTAGATTTTTGGGGCTAAAAAACCCTCCATTAATCCCAAAGGCAGGAGACCTGCTGGAAAGGAAGGAGAGCAGAACATTAAAGGTAAAGGTTTCCCTTGCTCGAAAGCCAGTCGTATCCGACTCTAGGGTGCAGTGCTCACCTCTGTTCCAAAGCCAAAGAGCCCGCGCGGTCTGCATGTGCAGATGTTTCCATGGACATGTGGCAGGCATGACTAGACCCCCGGAGTGCATGGAACGCTCTTCACCATCCCACCGAAATTGGTCCCCCATTTATCTGCTTCCAATTTCTGGATTTTGAACTGCTAGGTTGGCAGGCAGCTGGGACAAAGACGGGCGCTCACTCCGTCCTGCAGTATTTAGGAATCGAACTCTGCTGACCTCCCGCCTTCCAGTCAGCGTCTTAGCCACTTGAGCCACTGGAAGAAGCCCCATTGATTGCATTGGCTGTGAGAACCGAAATGTCTCCCTGCAATGCAAGCCTTTCCCAAATAAACCTTGCATACAAGATTTAAATAAATAAGTAAATCTTGCATAGAAGTCTGTTCAGAAATAAGACGCATAGAACTCCGAGACTGACTTCCAAGGAAGGAGAGCAGCCGAGCGGATCCAGTTTATTAAAAGTATTTTGAGCGGCTGTGACGTGTTTGCAGATTCTTGTACTCTTTTGGGGCGGTTATATTTTGATTTCCATCCCTTCTTGCTGCCAGTTGTGAGGCTGCACAAAACAACCTTTGCTCGGGAGTGAATTCCCAAGCGCCGAGGTGGATCCGATTGCAAGGAAACACGCGTCGGATCAGGCTGGCTGTGGAGGGATGCCAGGCGGATAAGGCGGCGTTTCCCGAAAGCAGGGACACCAAACCAGCCGGATAACTAACGTAGAGTTCGACCTTTGGGGGACAGAATTCGAGGACAGTGTCTTGTTTAGGACACCTAACCTTTGTTCTAACTTTACGTGGAAAATTAATGCTCAGTTGGTATCATTAGTATTACTACTGTATTACTTGTATTAATTCTGTACTATTAGTATTGCTACTGTGTAACTACTGTATTATTGAGATTACTTCTGTATTGCAGTAGTAAACGAGCTTTGAAAACGAGTTTTAATAGTATTAATACTGGATTGTTAGTATTAATACTCTATTGCTACTGCATTGTTAGTATTAATACTTTATTATTAATACTAATATTGCCTCATCAGTATTAAAACTCTATCACTACTGCATTATTAGTATTAATACTTTATTAATAATACAAATATTGCCTCATCAGTATTAATACTCTATTACTAATGCAGTATTAGTATTAATACTTTATTAATAATACAAATATTGCCTCATCAGTATTAATACTCTATTACTAATGCAGTATTAGTATTAGTATTAGTATTAGTATTAGTATTAGTATTAGTATTAGTATTAGTATTAGTATTAGTATTAGTATTAATGCAAAGCAATCACACTTATATGCAGCCCCTAATGCTTAGTGCACTCTCTGGGTGGTTCACACGTTAATTAGCATTAATTAATACTGTATCAAAATATTAATACTATATTAATACTATATTACATTAGTTATCAAGGTTGGAAAACTAGTTTTATTAGTATTAATACTATATTATCAATATGAATACTCTATTACCTTTACCTATTACTAATGTATTATTAGTATTACTACTGTATTGCAGTAGTGATCTGGGTTGGAAAAGTAGTTGTTGTTATTAGTATTAGTAAAGGTAAAGGTTTCCCTTGCTCGAAAGCCAGTCGTATCCGACTCTAGAGTTCAGTGCTCATCTCTGTTTCAAAGCGGAAGAGCCAGCGCTGTATGCTTCTGCAGACGTTTCCATGGTCATGTGGCAGGCATGACTAGAGTGACACCGAGCACACATGGAACGCTGTTTACTTACTGAAGTGGCCCCTATTTATGTACTTGCAATTTCTTGCTTTCGAACTGCTAGGTTGGCAGGAGCTGGGACAAAGACGGGAGTTCATTCCGTCCTGCAGTACTCGGGAATCGAACTGCTGACCTCCCAGTCTTCAAGTTCGACGTCTTAACCACTTCAACCACCGCAGTTCGAGGATGCCATTCTCGCCACCAGCCTCCACTGCTTTAGAGGCAACGCCGCCGAGAAGTCTTTGGCACGAGGTTCGACCAGGGCGAGGCTTCCTGCTGCCGCTCTGCACGGGTCACCAAAACGGTCCCGGGAAATCTTCACGTGGAAGAAGAAGCGCATCCTGAACCCACACCTCGTCTATTCTTCTTTTTCGCCCCGATCCTAAACGGAATCCTTTCAGGCGTAGGCACAAGAAACAAACACACGAGACAGGGTCGCCGTCGCCTCTCTTTCAGAAAGGAAAAAAACAAGGAATATTAGTTTGAAAGCAAGAAATTGCAAGTAGATAAATAGGGACCAC
>JAWDJE010000009.1:35367500-35582500 GCA_035047345.1 Bradypodion ventrale
TGCCTAGTCATGCCTGCCACATGGCCACGGAAAGGTCTGCAGAAGCAGACAGCGCTGGTTCTTCGGCTATGAAACAGAGATGAGTACTGGAGCGTAGAGTCGGATACGTAGAGTCAGTCACCCTTGCTCGACCGCGATCGGATACGATTTTTAACTTTGCTTGCTTAGCTATTTCCGTTTACAGCCTCCATTTACTTTCTGCATCTGCAGACATTTCCGTGGACATGTCACAGGCATGACTAGACGCCTGGTGTGCAGGAGCGCAGTTCCCTTTCCCGCCGAAGTGATACCTATCTATCTACTTCCAATTCCTTGCTTTCGAACTGCGCTACGCTATCAGGCGCTGGAACAGAGGACGGGAGCGCACGCACAGCACTTGGGTCACGACCTGCCGACCTTCCAGTTGTCAAGTTCAACATCTTAACCACTAAGCCACCGCCGTCTTATAAGGTGTAAGCCATCGCCGTCTTATAAGGTGTAAGCCATTTCCTGGTAAGAAAATCCAGGCAGAGAAAAGGACACGATCCAGAGGCAATTCAATTCTTTTTCTTGACCAGCGGTCATCACCTCCTTGGAATGTGAATGCGTTTTTGAAGCTTTGGTCGGGTGGCATCTGAAATTCGGTTCACCTCTCAAGAGTATTTGTTGGAGGAAGCTAATTGTGGAGCAGGAGCCTCTTTCTTTGGGATTTCAAACCCCCCAAGGGCCTAACAGGTTCAACAGTAATTCCAGAAATTGTGACCCACATTTTTAAACAACGTTGAAAGAACAAAAATTTCTTCCCAAGCAATGTAGTTCCCTCGGAAAGAGTGGATCTCGTCCCGCCTCAATTTGCGGTTGAAAACTTTCTGAGCAGGAGTTAAAGCCATTGAATTCAATGTGGCTTATTTTGAAGGAACTTTAGCCAAGATCGGTGCAATTCCAAGGATGCCTCCTCGGAAGTAAATTCCGTTGAATTACGTGGCATTCACTCTGGATTAAGGGCGTTTGAGATTGCATTTTAAATGACGGTTGGCTGACCAAATCAGATACATACCTAGGCTTACACCTGAGTAAAGACCGGAGGATGTACGCTGGCTTTAAGCGCGCTCACGGTGACTCTTCTACCCAAATTCGTGCTCTTTACAAACGTTCAGCTTTGCATCCCTCAGGATCTCTTTCATTGCTATGAGTGACGACAGTGAAGATGATTGCAGGGGAGGAAACCCACACATTTATGCAAAAGATGCTCCTCCATTTGCAACAGCCGCCAGTGCAGCTTGTAAAAAATATTTCAACGCATTATTATTATTATAAAATAAATATCTATCATTAGATTCACAGTCAAAGACTGGTATAAAACTATCAGTTCAAGACGTAACCAAGGACCTAACAGAGGTGTGTGTGAGTGTGTGTGTAAAAAAGATTGAGAGAGATATACAAATCTACCATTCGTTATAATCTAGGACTGTATGAAATTAACAGTTCAAACCCTAACCAAGGACCTAAGAACTCTTAAGTTGTTGTTGTTGTTGTTGTTGTTGTTGTTGTTGTTGTTGTTGTTGAACTAGCATTTGGTGGGCGTTTCCTCTCATGCCACCCCATGCCAACTCTCAAACCTATTAAAGCCAAGATTGCTTCTCGGATTATTTTTGGATTATTATTGATGATCCAATGAAACCCAATTTTTCTATTCCCCCTTTGGGGAAGGTGGCCAACGTCTGACTTTCCCTCATTTTAGCAAAGCAATCACACTTATATACCTTTTCAGATATTTCCATAGCATTTAGTGCACTCTCTGGGCAGGTCACAAGTGAATTAGCATTTTGCCCCCACAAACTGAGTACTCATTTTACCTGCCTCGGAAGGAAGAGTCAACCTTTAATCCTGGTCAGGATCGAACTCACAACCTTTTGGTTGCAGTACAGCAGTTTAACCACTGTGCCACAAGGCCTCCTTTTCTGCAAGGGGGTGTCCCTAGATTGGAAAGATCAAGCCTTTTTCTCTTCTCTCTCAAGATAAATTTGTGTTTCCAGATAGTATCTTTAAAAAAACAATTTAAAAGTAAGATCAGATTTGCCAGCCGTTGGTAAGGTAAAGGGGGTTTCCCTCTATGCACGTGTGCCAATATTTAAGGGGGGGGGGGGCAGGGAGAGAAATAACTTAATTCTGTCAATAATTAACATATTGGTTGTCTGGAGAGAAACAATGATTTTTTGGGGGGTGGGGGGTCCGAACTATAGAAGATCCTCTCCAGTTCTTTTTGTGATGTCCAGATGTTCTTCTTAATATATAGAGGGGGTGTTAAACAAGGTGGCTCCTGCCAACCTAGCAGTTCGAAAGCAAGAAATTGCAAGTAGATAAATAGGAACCACTTTGGTGGGAAGGTAACAGCGTTCCGTGCGCTCCGGTGTCTAGTCATGCCTGCCACATGACCACAGAAACGTCTGCAGAAGCAGACAGCGCTGGCTCTTCGGCTTAGAAACAGAGATGAGCACTGCACCCTAGAGTCGGATACGACTGGCCTTCGAGCAAGGGAAACCTTTACCTTTACTAAACAAGGTGGACAGCTGTGGAAAGATGTTGTGATCCTTCTTCTCTCCCCACTCCCTCCCTTGGGACCTAAGAGACAGAGCGTTGCTAATTCGAAGCCAAATTCGGGATTCGAACTGCAACACCACTGCAACACCCGATGCAGTCTATCTGCAAAACGGTCCGGATGAGATGATTTTGATGCAAGCCCCACAAACCAGGAACCCTCCATTTATTTCAGGATGGGGGAGACAGGCAGGCAGAGAAGACTTTAGTGGAAGCATTTGGACGCTGTATTTTGTACAAACGTCAGTGACCCGGGGAAAGTTTCTTATTGACTGGCTGACTGGCTAACTGATAGATAGATAGATAGATAGATAGATAGATAGATAGATAGATAGATAGAGTGGGTGGGATATGGGTCTTTTAAAGTGTTTTTTATGTGTTTTTAGAACTTGTTGTAATGCCGCCCTGAGTCGGGTTCTGGGCGGCATATATAAATATGACTATTAAATTAAATAGATAGATAGATAGATAGATAGATAAAATGTGTTCATGAGGACTAGTAACACTATTTAGAAATAAATCAATGAAAACCAACTGGGATTTTTTTTTAAAAATGTTGACCTTTATAAAAACAGGCATGTACCAAGTATGGAAGTCCCATATGTCCTTGGATTTCAGTTCCCAGAAGTCCTGGTCAGCAGGTGAAGTGACTTGAGCTTTTGGGAACACCTGGGGGCCAAAGGTTGAGAAACTCTTACATAGACCACTCCTGGAGATCCTCACATTGCCAGG
This sequence comes from Bradypodion ventrale, assembly GCA_035047345.1. Classification (NCBI taxonomy): domain Eukaryota; kingdom Metazoa; phylum Chordata; class Lepidosauria; order Squamata; family Chamaeleonidae; genus Bradypodion; species Bradypodion ventrale. Next base: position 35,370,810 of record JAWDJE010000009.1, read on the forward strand.
CATTATCTCACCCCAGCCCTGCGAGGTAGAACACAACCATGAAGATTCTGGATTTCATGGTTAGCTGTTCCCTGGATGCTTGATGAGCATCCCTGAATCTCGCCCACCCCCACCCCCCACCCCCCAGATTGAAGACCAGAAACTCAGAAACTCATGTCTTCATGACAGAGATCTCATTTGGGGGCAGAATGAAAATGGGGCACCACCATCGCCTACAAGCAGTGCAGGTGGCTTCTCATCTTGGAAGCATTACATACACTTATCCCATACATACATATGTGTGTGTGTGTGTACATCCATGTAAGTCAAGTAGTTTGAATCAAGAGGAAGGATGAGGATAAAATGGCTCAAGCCAGAGGCTCAAAAAACCCAAAATGAATTGTTATCTTCAAGACTTACAGGACAGACCTATAGCACAGCAAACAGGTGTTAAAGGTGCTTTGGGTTGGAGAAGAAGCACTGAGAAAGACACAGAGATAACTACTCTACTTCTCTTCACCTTTGCCTATGGAGTGGTTGGGAATTTTCTTCCCAAAGGAAGTTGGCTTTGTTATATGGAAGTTATACTCTTTCACACTCTCCCAAACATGACTCTCCCCACCCCAACCCCACCACCTCATTCTTCCAGTCGATTAAGGAAATTGAATCAATACACAGCCCTGGCATCTCCATATTTATGCAGGAGAAATCTCCTTGAAACTCTTATGGCCTAACCTGCAAGGGTGGGGAAGGCACCTGTTTAGATTTCACATTGCCTTTTAAAATTTGGGGAACAGTTTTGGGATACAGAAGTGAATTATATGAGTTTGGAGAGAGGATGCTTCCCTTTGGGGTGGGGGACGAATGTTGAGGATGACCTCAAAAGGTGTGAAAGTGAATAAAACAATGTAGAGACCTGAAAGAGGGGATATAAAACAACAACAACCAACAACCATGCTGCCTTTTACCAAATTAAACCTTTTTAGAATCAGGTTCCAGAGCAGAAGCCATGGAGATATTTTGAAAATATGTTCTTATACAGGTCCCTGGTCCACTTAGACCCAAGGCTGAAGAGTTGACCCTCTGTGAAGCTCAGATTCCTACTACCAACTCTTTAAATCAACTTCAGCCCAAAGCCTTCCAATTAGCCTCATCCTTTACTTAAATTCTGGTGAGAAAAGAAAGAAGCAAAATCGACAACACCACCTGTACATTTCCCCACCAACCCTAACTCAAAACGAATTAAAATGGAATTCAGAACTGTGCGGCAGCTACCGTAAAATCACCACCATTGGTGGGCATTAAACCATTGCAGTAGAATTGGGTTTAGTGCAAAGGATCTGTCTGCCCACCAGTGTAGACTCCTAAACCATTTGAGATTCAGGTTTATTTTTAGAAGTCATCCACCAGGATCTTCACCGACAGGAGTTGATTCCTGGATCACAATCAAGGGCACGTGTGTAAAGGTGGATTTTCTCACTGAGATGATAAAGTTGGCAGGAATAGTTTGTTTTTGGCAAACAAACCACCCTTCCCTCTTTTCTCCTTTTGGTTGTTTCAGAAATGACATAAGGCAAGTGTCTTCTCTTCCGTGCCAAAGTTAAGCAGCAGAGTGCAGACAGAAATGTCTGGGGGACTAACCCTCATGGCTCAAGTCATGGACAAATCCATCCACCAGACATTTGCTGGGAAGTAAGTGTTACTGAAGGGACCGCAGTGGCTTAGTGGTTAAGATGCTGAGCTTGCATGGCAGAGTGAGCATCCATTGTTTGTCCTAGCTCTTACTGTTCGAAAACAAGAAATTGCAAGTAGATAAATAGGTACCACTTTGGCAGGAAAGGTAACAGTGTTCTGTGCACTCCATGCCTGCCACACGACCACAGAAACATCTGCAAACACTCTCTGGCTGTCAAAGGGGATGAGCACCGTCCCCTAGAGTTGGACATGACTGGCTTTCGAGGAAGGGGAAACTTTGCCTAAGTCTTACTGAGTTCAAGGGGGGATCAAAGCACTCTGTTGTCCAGAGTATAGAGCAGATGGTATGCAGAGCATGGAAGAACTGGGTTCAAATTCTCACATAGGGCAATGAAGTAGGCTAGGTCCCGAACTAGGTCAATTATTCACTTACAACTTCCCTATAGTGGGAGCTGTGAAGATAATGTGAGAAGGCAAAGAGAGGACCATATCTTCTGCTGGATTTTCTAAGCACATAGCTAAGTAATACATATGATCACATAAATAAGTAAAGCCACCACATCCAATAAATAAGCAACAGAATAATCTAATTTGTGGTGACTCACCTTGAGTCTCTGGACTCAGAGCAGAGAAAGGCAGCAGAGAAATGAAATAATATAAAATGAAACTAGATGTACAAGGTTGATGTCCAAAACAGTCCTGTCCTATCTATTTTTACTCAAGAGTAATAGGCATTGTTTTCAAAGAGAAGCACATAGAATAGTTCTGGAAACAACCTATTCTGTCCTGTTTTTAAATAGTGTTTTAGTCCCAGAAATGAAATTATGTTCTAAAAGAGTGGTTTAGTCCTTTTTAGTGTCTGGAAAGCAATTCGAAGTTGAATTTGGAGCTATCTTAATATTTCTGGATTAACTGGAGAAAAACTATTCCCCTTTCATTCCCCCCCCCCAAAAAAAAAACCCAAAATGTTTCTATTCTTCTCTTTTTTCATGATCATTTGGACCTAGAAAGTCTTTGAAACTAAATTCTAGAAAAATAAATCAGTACCTACAATCAGTAGGTACTGTATAGCACAAAATCTGAAAATCCAAAAGTGGGTAAAGGTAAAGTTTTCCCTTGCTCGAAAGCCAGTTGTATCTGACTCTAGGGTGCAGTGCTCATCTCTGTTTCATAGCCAAAGAGCTCAGCACTGTCTGCAGATGTTTCCGTGGTCATGTGGCAGGCATGACTAGACACCGGAGTGCACGGAACGCTGTTTACCTTCCCACCGAAGTGGTCCCTATTTATCTACTTGCAATTTCTTGCTTTTGAACTGCTAGGTTGGAAGGAGCTGGGACAAAGACGGGAGCTCATTCCGTCCTGCAGTACAAGTGGATAATGCATTGATAAAATTCTCCCACATGTATTAAAAATACCAGCTCTTCCTTCCCATATTTTACCATGCAGAGTTCTGGAAAACAAGCAAGCTCCCTTATTTTGTGCATTGATAGTTGATTTTGAACTGGAATTCTTGGCTTCCCCCAAATAATTCACCTGCAACTCTTCCACGTGTTTCCTAGGGGGGGGGGGAGTGTTCTGGCCAGCTAAGCTTCTAGGACATACATGATCCATCTAGTCTCATCAGGAAAAACCTCCTGGTTTAGTGTTATGAGATTTACTTCCAAATAAACCTACTTGGTATCAATCACACAATTAGAAGTAGGTTTTCATGTTTTTCACTGGTAGGTTGGCTTCCTACTGAGCTCACTTCTCCAGGCCAAAAGGACATGGTAAAGAGGCTGTGAATCTGAAATCTATCAAAAGACTGGGAGAAGTCCTGTACTGCTTGAGCAATTGAACACTGTTCAAGCAGTAGTCAAAATGCTCAGGTTTGAACAGAACCTCCTAATCCACCAACCTCTTCTTCTGGAACCCTGGAGATGCCAGGGTTGTGTATTGTCCTTGTGATCAGAGACCCATCTTAAAGATAACCAACACTTTGAAAAACAAACAACATCCATTTCCTTCTACCCCATGGAGGAGGAGGAGGAGGAGGAGATGGAGATGGAGGAGGAGAAAAAGAAGAAGAATTTTCCAGCTAGGTGTCTAAGCAGGCCTGTTCCAAACCAGTTTCACTTTCCTTGTACTACATGGGATAAGGGATTGGGATTGGGTTTATTGAACCAGTTACCTATTGTGGAGGTTCTCTGACTGAGTCTGTGTCAGAAGACTTTAATCCTGAAATTCTAGGCAGATTTGCTAGGTAGAGAAAGGGTTAAATTTTGGTGAGATCAGGGTTTCTTCCTACATGGTTCCTAAGTGAAAATGGAAAATGGTTCCCTGTTTACTTGGGAGTAAAAACTACTGGACACAAGGAAAGTCAGGAAAGTCACTTCCCTCTAAGTAGCTGAATGCAGAAAGCCTAACTTTGAATTAAACAGGTTTAGAATCCACTTTGATTAAGTTTCAGTGCTTCGTTATTGGTGTTGTAAATTTGCTAATTAAGTGGGTAGTGAGTAGCTTCTTCCTCAACATTGTACTCTCCTAGACCTTCACCCCATAACTTGGGCCAGAATGCCCATTTGTCAATGGAGTTCCTTTTGACATCAATTTATATGGAATTAAAACTCAGTTCAGAACAAAAATGTAGATTTTTACGAACATGGATAAAAGAGTTTTTAAAATGTTTTTGTGTGGAATAGTACCCATGTTAGTCTGTGGTTCAGCCATGTCAGGGGGAAAACCCCATAAAAACAAAAATAAAAACACTGCAGCACATTCATTCTTTTTATTGTTTTTGTTTTCTGATATGCCAAAAGAGTGAAAGTTGGTTAAAGTTTCTGCTGTTTGCCTATTAATGTAAAGCTCCATTTTTTTATTTTGCAGAGAAGGAAGGGGTTGAATCTGTTTTTAAGGGCTTTCCTTGGAAACCTCCAAAGCCCAGCTTTTTAGTTCACTGGCACCTAGTTGACTCCAACTTTTGACTGCTCTGAAAAATAACTTCCAGACACAAAAGAATGCATTTCCCTGGCTTCTTTCTCCAAAGGGCCAGTAGATGAGTAGGTGTGTTTTCCCCCACCCCCTTTCCATCGTACCTTCTGAAAATCTAAATAGAAAGGTTAGCAAAATGAAGGAGAGAAGGCCAGGAATTACACCCTGAAAATAGTCCAAAGAAATAACAGGTTAGCATTGAAATAGATGGTTTATTTTGAGTAACAGATGCCAAGGAACCAGTAACTCTAGACTTCAGGTGTGGGACTCCTCTGTCAAATACCTTGGAAAGCCAGATCTTTTTCTCTTTGACAGGTGATCCTAACTCTGAGTGAGATGGTTGTGATGTTTAGGCTCTCCCCTAAGACTAACTTTTTTTGAATATCTGGATTTACACTGACATGTTTACCTCACTCCTCAAATAAGTTGTACATGATCAGTGCTTGCATTTAAAGTTTGTCCTGAACATGGCTTTCCCAAGAAGGAAGTCCTGCAGTTTCTGCTCCCCCTTAAAGCCATACAGATGTCTTAAAGTTATGTTCTGAATGCATTCCATGGGAATTCCTTCCAGTCAGAGAGGTAGGCAAGAGCCCAAACCACTGTGGTTAGAACTGGAAATGGCAGAGCTGAAAGTGTTCCTTTCAAGTAATAAATTTTGCCTGCTAATTAGGGCCTGATGCACTTGGAAATCCAATTGCCCTCCCAAAGATTGCTTCCAATATACACTATCAAGCCCATGGGTTCCCAACCTATTCAATCCAGGGGCTGGGTCACACTCTCTCAGTCAACTTTGAGGGGCGGAGAGCCATTTTGCCCTGCCTGCATGATGGGGTTGGCCATGATGTCCTAAAAACCTCAAAGGGGTGGCCATTTTGTTTCTCAATTGCCCTTTGAGGGGTGGCACATGAAATGGTTCTGGGGGCCAGATCCAGCCCACGGCCCTTAGGTTGGGAACCCCTGAGTCCCATGTTTTAAGCTGAAACTGTGTGTGACTAGTTCACATACACTAACCTTTTAATTCTTTAAACTTTCCCTAAGCCACTGTTCTGTACTAGATTCCAAGTAAGCCCTACCATGTCAGTTTGCCTGACCCGTCACTTGTCATGCCCCAACAGTCTCCTGCTGCCCTTTTCTCTGAGGTGATCCTTAGGTTTGGCCTTCTCCCCCCCAATCCACTGTAAATGGGAAGTCCACAACTTTACAGAAGACGTGAAGCTCTGATCCTTTCTCCTGAAGCACAACCTATTAACTGGAATGCAAGCACTGTTCAGTTCAATGGCACTTTTGAGAAAAGATGCCTCCAAGTCCTCTAGAATTTGGGTGAATACTTTTCCCCTCTTCCATTCCCTTGTTTTGAATTGAGATGTTGTGCTCCTGATGCTAAAAGACCACTGGAAACTTTCCTGATACTTTATTTATCACAACTTGGTTAAAAGAGGTTGTTAGGGATGGTTAATAATCCCCCATATCTGTCTATATGGTCTCCCTTGCTCAAAAGCCAGTCATGTCCGATTCTAGGGGGCACTGCATCTGCAGATGTTTCTGTGGTCATGTGGCAGGCATGCCTAGATGCCAGCACACATGGAACACTGTTATCATTTCCACCAAAGCAGTACCTATTTATCTACTTGCAATTTCTTGCTTTCAACCTGCTAGGTTGGGAGGAACCTAATACATAGTCAAGGACTGGAACAGAATTAACAGTTCGAATCCTAAACAATGACCTAAGAATTGTTAAGGTAACAATCTGAGTATATATGCAATTCCTAGTTGAGTTGTTTTTTTGGAGAGTTAGGACGTTCAAGTCCAATAAGTCCAAAATTTCCAAATATCTTGGGCGTCCTTTAGGTATTGCTCTAAGGTCTCTGATCACTATGGGTACATTATTATTATTATTATTATTATTATTATTATTATTATTATTATTATTATTATTATTATTATTATTATTATTATTATTATTATTATTATTCACAGTTCCCATTACAAAGGTCCACTCTTATGTGATTGTTAATGTGCCTTAAGAAGAGATTCAAAGTGAGCAAGCTATAGGCAAAAAAAAGTGGTGTAACGCAAAACATACAGGAAAACAATTAGCCTAAAACAAGCTGTAACACCCTTCTGTGAGTTTTTCAGCCAGCATGTTTCAAACAAGCATAAAAACAAGAGAGGTGATGAAATTCACAAGGTAGGTTTAACAGTATGGGAGAAATATTCTTGTTAGAATATAAGCACATACAGTTATCGCCACCCATTCCAGACCTCCGAATACCAATAGTGGTTTGCTCTGTTATTTATTTGATGTGAAACCCACAGGTCCAAGATTGAATCTCTAGATCTCAATGGGATGTTCTGTGGGATGTCACTCGTTTGAACCCAGTGAATGATGGAGGACTGGGTTGTGTAACCCTGGTTGTCAAAACTGTACAAGTCACTGAATGAGTTGGATTAAATTCCCATTGCAAATTCTATGTGTATTCCTTTTAGGAAGCAGATTAGAAGTAAATTGCAATGGAAATCAACAGCAATTACTTTTTTAAAAAGATGTGATCCAACTAAGTTTGTGAAGAAGAATATGTAGTTCAAATGTATGGGCCTTATCGGGGATTGTTGTATTAAGATCCAGAAGTTCATTTACCTCCTGTGTAGTTGATTGAACAACTGGGAATTTTTCTAGTGAACGTGATTAGAACTTTGTCTTGGCCCAAACAGCTCAAATAAATATATTGTAACTGTTTTATGCAAATGTAACATAATGCAACAATCATAGATCGGTCTTTCCTCTGTTCTTTGTTAAGCCCTGAAACTTTAGGACTTGGGCAAAATGTGTTTGGGGTAAAGGTGTAAATGTGTCTAGGGTATCACTGCAAAATACTAATTATCACTATAACTTTTTTTTCTTTTGCTGCCTGAGGAAAAAAAAGAAGTGTAATAAAAGGGGGGATCTACAGCAAGGATCTATGCACATATAAATTAGTGATAAAAGTAGATATTGGTTGAACATGTGTTTAGAATGTCACTTCTAGAGGAAGTTTTATATATATATATATAAAAAGTTGCTTTAGAGATTGATTTTCTATATATATATATATATATATATATATATATATATATATATATATATATATATATATATATATATATATATATATATATATATATATATATATATATATATATAGAAAATCAATCTCTAAAGCAACTTTTTAAAATCCTTAACTAGGGGATAACTTGAACTGCAGCAACCCTAAGGGAATGGATCAATCCTCTCATGAATGTCTGCAACAAAGGAAAACTCTTTGGAAATTGCTCAATGGATTTGTTCGATATAAGCCTTATTAAATAAGCAACAAATGTTAAGAAAGGAGGGGGCAGTCACTAACTATGTGCTCTGTGTGTGCGTGCGTGCGTGTGTGCGTGCATGCGTGTGTGCGTGCATGCGTGTGTGCGTGTGTGTGCATGCACGCGCGTGCATGCATGTGTGTGTTATTTTTTACAGCTGGTAATACCTGTGGGGGGTAATACGTTGTGGGGAGAGATACATTTTCCACCCACCCCTCTCAGAAGTCTCAGTTCTGAAAGACTGGAAACTTAAAAACAAAAGGCTCTGCTTTTTCATGCAGTCAAAAAAGTCAGTGCCAGTTGAAAATTATTATTATTATCATTATAAAAATCTGTGATTAAATTCACAGTCAAAGACTGGTATAAAATTAACAGTTAAAGACCTAACCAAGGGACTAAGAACTGTTAAGGTAATGTCTAGTATATAGGAAGTTCTTAGTAAAGATTTTTTAAAATGACGTTCCAAAGTCCAATAAATCCAAAATTTCCAAATATCTATGGAGTCCTTTTAGGTATTGCTGCAAGAGTTCCAATCACTATGGGTCTTCTACTTCTTCCATGTCTAAGACAGACACCAAACTATGGTCACAACAGATTTCTTCCTCCATAAATCCTCAACTACAATTTGCAAATTGTGATATTTTCTAATTTTCTCCAGTTGTTTGTCCTCAGTTTGTGCATCTCTTGGTATGGCAATGTCAATAAACCAGGCCTTCTTCTTTTCCACAACAGTTACTGTATATCAGGCCTTCTGTTTGAATTTCAAAATCCCACAGGATCTTGACACTCTAATACTTTTTACTGCATTCAAAGCCAAACTTTTGACAAAATTTCCAATGAATAATTTTGCAAACCTGTCATGGCATTGCAAATAATCAGTCTGTGAGATTTTGCTGCATCCACTGATCAGATGATCTATAGTTTCATTCTTTTCATTACAAAGCCAGCATTTGCTGTTGTTGGATACATTATTATTATTATAAGATAAAAATCTATCATTAGATTCACCATGGAAGACTGGTATAAAATTAACAGTTCAAGACCTAACCAAGGATCTAAGAACTGTTAAGGTAATGTTTAAGTATATAGGTGGTTAATAGTAAAGATATTTTTTTTTGTAGAGTTAGGATGTTCAAGTCCAATAGATCCAAAATTTCCAAACATCTAGGAAGTCCTTTAGGTTATTATTATTATTATTATTATTATTATTATTATTATTATTATTATTATTATTATTATTATTATTATTATTATTATTATTATTATTATTATTATTATTATTAAATAAAAATCTATCATTACAAAAAATGCAGGAAGAAGGAAATACCTTATTTTTGATCATTCAAAAATTAAAACATTGTATGAGATTTTGAGATCCAAAATTTCTTCATTAGGCGTGGCACAGTTGTTATTCCAGGTACATATCTTAGAAATGCATGTTGAACAATAGCAAAAAGACCTTGGCTTTATCACACCACTCCCACAGGTAGTTAGGGGCTTGCTCTATTATTATTATTATTATTATTATTATTATTATTATTATTATTATTATTATTATTATTATTATTATTATTATTATTATTATTATTATTATTATTATTATTATTATTATTATTATTATATACAAATCAGCCATTTGATTCACAGTTCAGGACTGGAATAAAATTAACAGTTCAAGCCCTAACCAAGGACCTAAGAAGTGTTAAGGTAACGTCTGAGTATATATGCAGTTCCTAATAGAGATTTCTTTTTGGAGAGTTAGGATGTTCAAGTCCAAGAAGTCAATAATAATAATAATAATAATAATAATAATAATAATAATAATAATAATAATAATAATAATAATAATAATAATAATAATAATAATAATAATAATAATAATAATAATAAATCGAAAATAGGCAATTTTGCTGCTCCTGTTGCTTTTTGCTTCCTTCCTTCCTTCCTTCTCTCAAGACCTGGGAGCGCAATAGTATTTTTCTAGCTCAAAAGAGCCTGTCAAAAATGAAAGACTGTGAAACCGCCTTTAACAGGCCAAGAGGTTATTTGACTGACGGAAGGTCAACCGATCAGTGGCTACGATTAGCCCAAGGTACCCCCTTCCCATTACATAGCGAAAGTTAAATTGAACAGATTTTTTCGGAGAGAGGAAAGTTGCTTATCTAATAAGGTTTATATGGAACAGATCCATTCAGCATTCCTTTTGGGTTGCCGCAGTTCAGGTTTAGAAAAAAGTTGCCTTTTTAGAGATTGATTTATAGACAGTATATATATTAAAACATAACCTCCTCCAGAGAGTCTTAATTCAGGTTCTTGGTTCAATCTCTTACGTCTCTTTCTCACCCTTCAGATAAAAAGAAGCCATTCAACACGTTACTGCCCCTAGTTTCTTGGAAATCGTTACTTACTTACGGTTTTCGTTCAACGAAAACACGAAAATAAACACAATACGGCGATTTGCGCCTTAAACAATTTTCGGAGTTTGCTCAAATTCCGCTTCTGAAGGAATCACTCGGCGTGGCCGATTTGCATTCCAGGCAAGAAGGGGAAAATAACGGCTAAACTAATTAACAGCTAATTACGCTGGTCCAAGAGAATCTTTGAAGGGATCGCGAAAGAAATATTGAGTTGATAACATGTGCTTGCATGTGCTTGCGTGTGTGCGTGTGTGTCGTGTATGTATACCCACGCAATTACTGAACCCAATGTAGATGGGTGGTTTAAATTGAGGAGGAGGATTTGCAGAGGGCTGATGGGCAATATCTAAACCAGCGTTAATGCGAATTTCATCTGCCTTTCGTGTTGTTTTGATTTTTAGATATCTAACAGCGTCTGAACACTGGAAGAGATTCAAAGTGCGCTCCAAGGCGGGAAAAAAACAACTAAGAGTGCAGTTCCAGGCATCTCGGATCACAGCATGGTCATGTCTATTCAGAAGTCATGCCTATTGGGTTCAATTGCGCTTATTCCTAGGAAGACTGTTAGCCTCCACCCGCTACTTAATATAAGCTGTAATCACTTTCTCTTCCCTTTCCACAACTGGAGTTTCTATTACCATCCCCGCCAGATTAAAAAAAAAATACAGTATTCCTAAATAGATCCATGTAATGGACGCGCTCTCTGTTAAATTGGCCATGTTCTTGGGAACAGAGAAGATCAACTCAAGGATCTCTAGGAAACTGTGTTAGGATGGACGAGCCTTTCCTTTCCGAATGGAGCCAATAAATGCAAAGCCAGAAATGTCACACATACTTCCGAGTCCTAGTTCTCCTTTCTCCCTTCCAAAAGAATCCTTCTTTACAAGCTCGATCCTATGTTAATTCATGGGAAATGGGACACCGGATTTGCAATTCCCCCCTCCCTCTTTTTTTAAAAAATAACTAAACATCTGGACTGAAAACTGAGAAGGGTAAGTGAGTCCCAGAAAGAACTATTCTAGCTTGGGAGAGAATGGGAAGGAAGGAAGGGAAAAAAGAAAGAAAGGAGGGAAGGAAGGAAGGAAGGAAAAATTGATTAATTGATTAATTAATTGATTAATTAAGAATATTAAGGGATATAATTACTTTCCTCTTGGAGGAAAGGCGTTTCTTTTTCACTCTCTATTAAGGTAGAGAAAGAAAGACCCAAAAACGCGCCCCCACCCCTCAAAAAAGGAAAAAAGAAGATGATGTCTGAAATTCAGTACAAGTCTGACACCTACCTGCGAATTTGGGAAGCAATCCAGAGGGCGACCCTCTTCATCTGCCATTTGTCTGCGCTAATCTCTCCCAAAAACCAAAAATTAAAATAAAAAATAAAAAAACGCGGAAGAAAAAGGAGAGGAAGGAGAGGAAGAGGAAGACGATGAAGAAGAACGATCCCTCGCACTTGAATTTATGCTTCAAAAATCGCCGATAGGGGGAGGAAATTAATTGCGTTCCAGGAACAGCCGCCCATGGAGACGCGTCGGAACGCGTGCAGACGCGTGTCCTCTATACACGTGCACGGAGCTGAGACACGGGGAAGCGCGATCTGCCACTCTCCCCCGCCCCGCGCGTGTCCGTGTCTACACACTCGCTCGCAACTCCCGGGTGTATTATCTTAATGCGTATTCCCCCATCTTTCTCCCTAATAACTCGGCCGACGTTTGAAATCGTAATCAGAGATAAATCTGGCATAAAATCGAACTCATTAGCAAAGTTCACACGCGGACTGTTTTGCATAAAGCCCGACACTGATTGGAAGTAATTAGGTTAAGGCAAGGGTGCGCGATCAGATAGTTTTCTCCCCCAGCCCTCAAAGTGAATCATCCCACAAATAATGTCATTTTAAGGGGCTTCGAGTGTCCTCGATCCGGAGCGATCGGTGGCAGAATCGGTTTAAATCCAAATCCCACCCAGCCACCCCCAATTGACTTAGATGAGTTGAGGAGGACGGAGTGGAATACGGATTTTTTGGGGGTGCTGTACCTTCTGTAGCTCAGGACCCAAGATTTGTGGGACAGGATGAGACCCACATGGTTTTAAAGCTGAAATAGGATCCTGCTGGGGGGGGGGGGGGGGGGGGCATTTGTTCCTGAGTGAGTCAAAAGTGCTGGTTGAAAACGGGATTTGCATCTCTCAAAAAACCCTAGCCGGGGCTTTCTGTATCTACAAACTCTCTGTCTCTTATTTATATATCCATTTATTTTATTATTATTATTTTGCCAAAGTTGGGGAGATGATTTTTTTTCAATTTTTTTCCCCTTCAGTTGAGAGTTATGCGCACTTGCGTTGAAAATATCTCCCTTTGCCAAGGACACACACACACACACACACACACACACACACACACAAAGCGATTTGCATTAATTAAATAAACAAATAAGGTTCTTGATTTAAGGTTGACGTTTGCCACAAAAAAAGGCCGCCTGTGGTTTTTCTACCTTACTCCCTCCAGTCTCAACTCCGAATAGAATGCCATGCAAGTCGGGTAATAATATAATACTCCTGATTAAATAATTCAATAGGCATAAAAATTTAATTTAAAGTTGTGTAGATATATATATATATATAATATATTTAAAACTATGAAACAATTTGGGGAAAGACACTGAAATGTATATATATATATATATATATATATATATTTATATTTATATTACCAAAAAAACCAACATTAATGGCTGTACAGGTGGTTGGGTTTCATAATTTACTTCAAAGATATTGTTACCGATTTAAATACAAAAAAAGCTACATTAAATATACAGAATAAGTTTCATACAAATCGCTTATGCCTTCCCCTCCCTCTCCAAGCGGGTTGCTATGTCTTGTTCCATAGCTTGAAGATCTTATTTTAAGATTCCCCTGCTCAGAATCACACAAAAAAAGCTGTTTTACATTCTGCTTTCTCCCATAAATTATTATAATAGAATATTTGGAACATCGGGCAGTCGGAGTATCCTCCCCCATCCTTTTCCTTCTTTCTGGGGTTACACAGAAAAAGCCTCCCGAAGAATGTGGATAGTTTTTGAACCACAATCGGGTGAACCCCAAAGGCCACATTGTTTTGCTGGCTAATCTTTCTCACACCAGATATTGGGCACAAAAGAAGAAGAGGGAAAATTCCCCTTTCGTGTGTGTATATATATATATATAATATATTGCCAAGATCAAGAGTGAGTTGGTCAAATTTAAAACAAAAGTTCAAGCGGAGCAAAACAACCACACAAAGAAAAAAAACACCCGAAAGGCATCCTTCGACCCAAGATAATTAGGAAAAACCCGAATAAAAATTAAAAATCTGGTCCTGGCTGGCGTCGAGGAGAGGACATTAGCAAGTTCGGAAGGCGTTCAAGGATTAAATATGAGACATACCTTTCTTCAGTTCGTAAGGCGAGTCTTTGCTAAGCTCGAACTGGGACGGGCTGCGGAGGATTTTCGTGTCTTTTGCCAAGGCTTCCGCTCTGTTCAAAAGAGTCTGGTTTAATCCATTAAAATGCGGGCCCGGGTTGCCCGTCGGGGCCGCGTTGCCGTGGAGGTGCCCGAAAGAGCCGTAGTTCGTGTAGCCTGGGTAAAAGGGGCTGGTGGTGTAGTAGAGGGGCCGGGACAGGACCGAGGCGCCATTGGGGAAAGCGCAATGGGTGGCTGAAGGCGACCGCGCCGTCGGGGAAGGAGCCGAAGATGCGCCGCTTAAAGCCGTCGGAGCTTCCCTGGAAGGCGCCTCGACTGCAACCATTCCGCCACCGGTTGAGCCTCCTCCGCCTCCCGCCGCCTCTTTGACTTTGTCCGCGGAGGTGGCGATCTCTGCCAAGGACCACAACTTGGGTTTGGAGAGGGCCCCAGGCCCTACCGCCTGCGGAGGCGCCGGGGGCGAGTGGATGACCGACGTGGCGTGGTTGGAGGGCAAGTGATCCGTCGAAGGAGGTCGGTAGGGAGCCGGCAAGGCGGGAGGCCCAGCAGGGTCCTCGCCACCGAGGAGCTGCTGCTGGGGCTGCGGGTGGTGGTTGTGGTGGTGGTGAGCCTGGAGGAGGAGGCGCCCGGCCGACAGGCAGTGGACCAAGGAAGGAGGAGAGGACCCTGGGGCTCCTTTGGGTAAGAGCAGGTCGTCGGGGGTTTCTTTGCAGTCCGAATCGCTGGAGGCACCATCTGCCTCTTTCCCCGACGTGAGTCCCTTTTGGTCTCCGATCCCTGCAAGCAGAAAAGGAAAAAGGGTGGTGGAGATCTCTTTCTACTCTCTCTAGACCAGGAGTTCTCAACCTTTTAAAGCCGGGGGCCGGTCACGCTCTCTCACACGGCTTGGGGGCCTGACGGCCATTTTCCCCTTCCTCCACTACATTGCAATCCCTGGTGTGGTGGCGATGGAGGGGGGGCACATGAAATGGTGCTGGGCCATATCCAGCCCACAGGCCACGGGTTGAGAATCCCTGCTCTAGACGGTGCGCACAGCCCTTAGTCAGCTTTTGCTCCCAGAAATCTCCGCACCCCATGGACCTTTAGGGCAAAATCAGGGCTTCCATAGTCGCCCAACCCAAAGCCTTCCATCCATCCTCTTACCTATCTCCGTGGCCTCCTGTTCACCTTTCTCATCCAGCTTCTGGCCTTCCTCTTCATCGTTCTTCTCCAGATCAATGTTCTCCTCCTCTTCCTCATCCTCGCTCCGGTTCCGAGGGGTCCAGGTCATCTTGTTCTCCTTCTTGAGGCGCCGCCGTGCGTTGGCGAACCAGGTGGAGACCTGGGTGAGGGTCATCTTGGTGATGATGGCCAACATGATCTTCTCACCTTTGGTCGGGTAGGGGTTCTTCCGGTGCTCGTTGAGCCAGGCCTTGAGGGTGGCCGTGGCGTCCCGAGTGGCATTCTTCCGGTAAGCAGGGTCTCCGTAGGGATAGGATCCCAAAGGCGCAGCATAAGGGTGGTATCCCAAAGAACCCGCCATGCCCGGGGTGTGGTCATAGGGTGAGCCCTGGAGAAATGAAGTAGAGAAACAGAAGGAGAGGAGAAACAGGTTGAGGTGAGAAGGTGACCTTCCTTGACCTGTCCCATATTCTTGGGGTGTTGAGGACCCTAAAAGGTTTTTCTCACATTCAGGGGTTCATGGAATGGTCACACATTTCCTTTTCTCCCTCTGGAGAAACAACCATTCCTCACCAAACTATTGGGTAGCCTAGAAGATTACACAATCCCCCAGGATGGGGGGGGGGGGGAAATCTTTTGCAAGATAAACCCATGTTGGAGCTGCACATCTGGACACGACCAGAAAGTAGATTCGGCCACCAAACATCCCTATTGTTAACCTTTGCCTATCGCTCCCCCTTCCATCAATGCCACTGGATTATATAAACAGGAACAAATTACACCCCTCCTCCCCCTCTAATTAAAAGCAACCTTTCACACCAAGCAGCCTCCACACACCATTTCCCCCCTCCCAAAAAGTGACAGAATTATCACCCATGCACACCCCTTTAAACCGAAATATTCAAATTCAGATCCAAGACGCCTGTAAAGCTCCACTCCCCCCCTTCTTCAAATGCAGGAGCTTAACTTGAAAATTTGGGAGAATAAATCAAATGAGGAGGGGAGCTATAGATTGAAAAGGGGGGGGGGGGTTGGCAGTGGAAGGAGAAATGGATCAGTGGCCGTAATTGTCCTAACTTTTAACAGAAACCAGGGAGCAACTTTCCAGGTGTGATTCCGTTGTGTGTAGGAGTTAGCTAAAAGATGTCTGAGAAAGTTTATAAATCTCTTCTTCTTTTTTAAAATCCATGATGTGGTGATGATGTCTAAGTGCTGAGACATGCTTATGTCGCTCGGCAATATTTGGGAAACCTATGGAGAAATAATACCCTAGAAAATAAAGTTTCCTACTCTTTTTTTTTTCACCCCACCCTACAAACACAACACACACACACACACACACACACACACACACACACACACACACACACACACACACACACACACACACACACACACACACACACACACACACACACACACACACAGTCCAGGGACGGGCATTTTAACGGCTTGAATGGACTTGAATTGATTCACGGAAGGGGAAAGAGGAGTGATAGAACCGATCATTAGAACCGCGAGCAATTTATTCAGACCCCAGCAGCTCCTTTGCGCCGAGATTTTATCTGCTTCCTCTCCCTGAATTAAACCAGGAAAAGCTTTAATCCCCGAAAACCACTTTTCAGATCCAAAGCTGGCGTTCTAAACCCTCTGGCTCGGTTGGCAGCCGTTCTCACGTGCAGAATGACCTCCGTGTTGAGGCTCGCCCGTCTAGCAACCGCGCGCCGGGCAGTTTTGGAGAACTGTGTGGTGTTTTTTTCCAGAGTTCAAAAATAAATCCGAGAAATTCAGACCTTTTTTTCGGGGGAGGGGGGGGGGAGGTTTTCTCCGAGAAGCGCAAAGCTTCGTGAACGTGAGAACGGGGGTCACAAGAAAAGGGGGTTTCAAAGTCAACTGATTTTTTTTATCCCCCCCCCGCAAAAAAAAAAAAAACAACCGGTGACTTCCCTGGAATATTTTAGCCTTCATCCTAAACTCCTGCGCTTCGCCTTTTGTCCTTTTACCGGCCTCTTGGAAGCAGCCTAGCCTTCCCCAAACCCCTACGCATCAAGACCGCTGCTCTTTCGCATAACGCATCCCCACGGACCCTCTTTGTGCGCCCTAGATTTCCCAAGAAGTTTTTTTTAAAAAAAAATCACCCCTTCTCCAAACCAAGTTTAGGGTACAGTCCTTTCCCCGTACTACTCCCGCCGCCCCGATCCAACCCACCATCCTACCTTGAAGACACCCACCCACCCACCCACCACTCTCATGAACTCGGCTTTTCTTTTACACGTATCCACGGACACCCCCCCTTCCTTGTGCACCCTAGATTTCCCAACAAGTTTATTTTTATTCCACCTCCTTTTGCCACCAAGCTTTGGCCAACATCCTTCTCCTCCGCCTACTCCGGCCACACACCCCCCCCATCCAAACCACCCTCTTCCCTGGCTCCCTTTTTGAACTCTTTCCCCCCCTGGGGAAATAAAGGGGACCCCATGCTCCCACCCCCACACCCCACCCCAGATTCTAGACCGCTGCGGCGGTCTAGACTTTTCTCCACGGACCCTTGACTTTTCTCCACGGACCCTTTTGTACGCCCTAGATTTTCCAACAAGTTTCCTCTGCCACTCAAGCTTTGGCCAACATCCTTCTCCCCCGCTACAACTCACACTCCTGGGGGGGGGGGGCAATAAAGGAGACACCCTGTCCCCCCCACCTCGCCTGCCCCAGCGCGATCCCTCGCCCTTACCACGTAAGAGGAGAAAGCGGCGGCGGCAGCGGCGGCGGCGGCCGGATCGGTGCCGTACTGGAGGTGCGAGTTGTAGCCCGGCGAGGGCGCGCTGAAGGCGGTGGATCCGGCGTAAGGGGAGAAAGCGGAGCCCGACGAGGACCGGCCCAGTTCGTCTGTCCTCGGGCCCGAGAGGACGCCGGGGCTGTACGCCGGGCAGGAGTAGAGAGCCAGCGACGCCGAGGGCTGGTACAAGTAACCCTGAGGATACGACATGGCCGGGAGGAGACATACACCCGCCAGCCGGCGCAGCGGATCCGACGGCGGCCGCCTCGCCGTCTCCCTCGCGCGCGGGGTGGCTCCGGGGTCCGGGAAGCCGTTGGGCGAGGAGGAGGAGGAGGAGGAGGGCGCTCCGGCTGCCGCCACCGCCGCCGCCGGGGCCAGTGGGCAGGGAAGCCCCCCGCTCGCCTCGGCTGCGCTCCTCCTCAGCGCGCCCCTCGCCAGAAGACACCGACCGACCCAAGCTGGGCGCTCTGCTGGCTGCTGAAGGGCTCCTCTTTTCCCCCCTCTCTCCTCCTTCCTTCCTCCCCTCCTTCCTCTTCCTCCTCCCTCTTCCCCGCCCCTTCTCTTCTTCTTTCCCTGCTTCCCTCCGTTGGACGGAGGAGACGAGCGCTTTCGCTCTCTTGCGCTCTCTTGCGCTCTCTTTCTCCCTGGCTTTCCTTCCTTCCTTCCCTTTCTCTTTCCTTCCTTCACTCCCTCCCTCGCTGCTTTCTTTCTTTCCTCCTTCCTCTCTCTCTTGCCTTCTTTTTCCTTCCTTCCTTCCTTCTTTTCTTTCCTCCTTCCTCTCTCTCTTGCCTTCTTTTTCCTTCCTTCCTCTCTCTCTTGCCTTCTTTGTCCTTCTCTCTCTCTCTCTCCTTCCTTCCTTCCTTTCCTCCTTCCTCTCTCTCTTGCCTTCTTCTTCCTTCCTTCCTCTCTCTCGCCTTCTTTCCTCCTTCCTTCTTTCCTCCTTCCTCTCTCTTGCTTTCTTTTTCCTTCTCTCTCTCTCCTTTTTTTCTTCCTTCCTTCCTTCTGTCACCTCCCCCCTTTCCGATCGTCCCCCCCACCACTCTCCGCCAAAGGTCCGGCCAAGATGCTAAGTTAGAAACTGAGGCTTTCTGACGCTTTTTTCCCCACCGAGGGCGGACCGGGAGCTCCGCCTTCCGCGGGTGTTGGCACAGCAAAGGAAGGGGGAGGTGGGGTTGGGGGGTGAGAGTGAGCAGAGAAGGGGGAGATCTGGGGGGGGGGGGGAGGGAAAAGAGGAGGTCGGTTCCTGCTGGGCTTGCCACAACCGGAGCCAATCAGCCAGAAAACCTCTCTCTCCCCCGCCGCCCCCCCCCAGCCCCTCTCCTGGTCTCTCCCTCCCTCTCTCCCTCTTTCCAGCTCAACTGCGCCGGCCCCTGGCTGGCAATCCACAGCCGAGCCTGTTTAGCAAAGATCACCTCCAACTTTCTTCATTTGCTAAATACACCATCAGCGCGAGTTCACTTTTGATTTATAGCAGAGGAGCTCGCTCGGCTTCTCTCTCTCTCTCTTTTTCTGGCTTCGTGTTCTGGAATGCAAAAGGCACTCACTTGATGAAATTGATTTCATAATCAGATTTACTAGCCGCGGTTTGTTGTTGTTGTTTTAAGGGGGGTGGGAGGGGGGGAATCAAAGGAAAAAAGAAAGGAGATAAAAACAACAACCACACATACATAACAAGGACCGAATTGGTCAAGAAGAAGAAACAACGTTCCCTACAAGGAAGTGGGGGGGGGGCGATTTTTTTTTTTTACTTTTTCTTTCCACGGTGCTATTCAAGATGTAGCATGTTTTTTTTATAAAAAAAAATAGCCAAGGGGAAATATCTCTTCTAGTGAGACACGAGTCACTTGGTCGGTGTGAAATGAACCTTTATTTTTCCTTCTCAAGAAGAAAAATAGAGGAAGGAAGGAAGGAAGGAAGGAAGAAAAGCTCATATCTGTAGCTTTCCCCCCCCCCCCCCTTTCCCCTATTCACCTCCGCATCTTCCAATTCGGTGGAATTCGGTGGCCTATTTAAGCCGGAGCACTGGCTAGATATGGCCATAACCCGAGTTTCTAGCCTGAGAGGAAGCTCCATTCAAAGCAATGGGAGTTACTTTAGGGTAGGCACAGAGAGGCTTGCCTCGGTCGGCCTGTTCGGTTTAGAACCGGACCCAAGCCTTTTAATTAGGAGTGGGACGGCTGTGTGTGTGTGTCTTCAGACCAGCTTAACTGCTTTGGGGATTGCAGATTCTAAAACCTGATGAATAAAACTTTGCTTCGGTTATTTTTTGCGTCGATTTACAATCGGAGAGAGCGTCTTGCGGCGGCTGCCTTCAATTTGGATGTGGGAAATCCAGTCCTTATGCAGGAATTTGTTTTTAG
The DNA here is from genome assembly GCA_035047345.1 of Bradypodion ventrale. Taxonomy (NCBI): domain Eukaryota; kingdom Metazoa; phylum Chordata; class Lepidosauria; order Squamata; family Chamaeleonidae; genus Bradypodion; species Bradypodion ventrale. Next base: position 35,390,963 of record JAWDJE010000009.1, read on the forward strand.
ATAGCAAAGCACCCTTTTCGCTTTCGTTTTTCAAAAGGCGAAGATCAATTTATTGCTTTGCTCCAAAACCTAAGAGAAATCAGGGATATTCCGTTATTACCGGTTGTAAAAAGCCACACCGATTTGTAACCTTATCTGTTATACTAACCAACCGTTGTGTGCCTCTGTACCTGGTGTGTATACATTGATTCCATGAAGTCCCACACTCATGTCTGACGAAGTGGATGTGATCCACGAAAGCTCACATTAAAATACTGCAATTAATCTTTAAGGTGGGGGTTTTTTTGCCTTTTTGTTTTCTTTACTCTCTGATATAAGGGAAAGCAGAGAAACTCACGGCATCGGTGGGAGGCGCATGCACGAAATCACAAGCCATATAACTTACACCTTACTATTAAAAGTATAAGTAATAAATCACCATCTCAAATTCAGTTCCACCAATGCACTGCTCTGGATTCCTTGACTTGTGGATCGGAGTCCTCGCCATCAGTCTCAACACTGTCCCCCTTCTTGTTTCTCTTAGCAGGTTCTTCAGGAGAGGATACAAAACCCTTGGGGGGGGGGGGGTTGATGGTCATTGTTAGCTTCCCTCATCCTTTCAGCCCCCCAGGACCCTGTTGTCAAGTACAAGAAAATGAGGGTCCAGTTAATGGGTAACCCCCAGCCTTGCACTTTCCACAGTCTGTCATGACCATGTGAGTTTGTGTGTATGTGTTGTTGTGGTGGTGATGAAGGGGGTGTCTTATTTCCTTGGAAGGCAGGCGAGAGGGGAACGGCCTGCAGAAGGAAGCTTTGCCAACAGATCTCCAAAGAATAAGCCAGATACCTCGACTGTAAAACCTCGTGAAAGGGTAGAAGAGAGAAAGCAGATTAAAACCATATGGACCGGGAGCAAATCCACCCCATCGGAGCCTGTAATCTCTTTTGATACTCGCAAAGATATTTCCCCAGCAGGGATACCATCCTGACGTCTCCCTTTGCGTCTCAATTTCTCTTCCCCCCCCCCTTCCCCATGATTTTAAGGTTGCCCTAGCACCGTGATGGCGAACCTTGGCACTCCAGATGTTCTTGGACTTCAATTCCCAGAAGCCCAAGCTCCCTGTGAATCCACACAAAGGAGTTTACTGCGATTCACTTCATCCAGCCCCTGCTGACCTCGTCGCTCCCGGAAGTGGAAGTATTACCCCTTACGGTTAAGACTCTTCCGGGTTAACCCTTGGGCAGGTTTCACTTCCGCTTCCGGGAGTGACGAGGTTAGCGCCGTCACAGTAAACCTATTCGTGTGGATTCACAGGGTGCTTGGGCTTCTGGGAATTGAAGTCCAATAACATGTGGAGTGCCCAGGTTCGCCATCACGGCCCTAGCATCACCTTGAAGGTGTTTTTTTCTGTTTATTCTAATGCGCCTTCATCCTCGGGATGCTGTGGATCGGAGCCCCCACCCTCGAAAGGAGGCCGAAGCCTTTCTTCCTGTTGAGGTGGGTAAAATGAGTACCCAGCATGTTGGGGGTAAAATGCTAGTTACCTTGTGAACCGCCCAGAGGGTGCACTAAGCGCTTAAGTGTAATTTGCTATCGCTATCCTAACCCTCGGTGTCATTTGTTGGTGGTTAGGCTGCGCACGGTTAGGCTTCGATCTAAGACTCCTTCCTAGGGTTTTCATGTCTTGACGGGACCGCGTGTTGGCTGGCGTCCTGCCTCCTGCGGTCCCGGTTTCTTGCGCCTTACCTGCTCACTAGAGGAGGAAATTGACCAGGATCATGTCAGTTTCAAGTCAATTTCAGCCGCTCTTTGCTTGGGTGTTTTTTTTTAAAAAAATGTAACTCTGGGGGTACGTTTGGTAGAAGGCTGAAGTGGTAATTTGGGGATCCGTTACGACCGCTTTCTTTACGCACGGGCGGTGGGGTGGACGTTTGTATGAGGGGAGGACAGGCTTGGGGGGAGAGGACCAAATTTCTCGTGGCTGGCTTTGAGAAAGCGAAGAAGGGGCTGGAAAGTGTGTGATAACTTCTATACATCTGTCAACCAAATAGGTTTTCTCCACATTCAATCTTTCTTTCTTTCTTTCTTTGGGAGGGGCGAGACTCCTGAAGGTTGCTAATTATTGACATCTCTATCCACTTATTTGGGAGCATGTCCCCTCCCCCCCCCACACACACATACCCTGAAATCGTCCAGATCTGCTTGAAAGTCGATGTCTGCATTTTCACGGGGGTTTAAGGAGCAATTATTTAGAAAGGGAGGAAAGTTAATGAATGGGTATTATTTTAAAACCCCTACAGGTTAAGAATTAATTGGTAGTTCTAAAATCGCATCCTTTAAAAAGATTATATTACAATTTAATCAAAAATGTAACTTCAAGCTCAGATTTACCATTTCCAAGAAGACTCTTTGCGACGTTTTAAGCGTGTTTCGTTACTTTTTGGAACCTATTGCTTCCGGGACGGTTCATTCCAACAACTAGTTGTGGTTAAGATACGATTTCTGCTACACACAGGTATGCAGGTAATTGAGTAGGATTACTCAGAAGTAAAGACTGCAGCGGTGACTGTGGTTAAGATGCTGAACTGGAAGGTCGTCAGGATAGCAGTTCGAGACCTGAGTACTGCACGACGGAATGAGTGCCCGTCTCTGTCCCAGCTCCTGCCAACCTAGCAGTTTGAAAGCAAGGAATTGCAAGTAGATCAATAGGGACCACTGCGGTGGGAAGGTAATCAATGTTCGTGCACTCAGGTGTTGAGGTATGCCTGCCACATGTCCACCGAAACGTCTGCAAGCACAGACAGCGGCTCTTTGGCTGTAAACAGAGATGAGCACTGAACCCTAGAGTCGGATACGACTGCCTTTTGAGCAAGGGCGACCTTACTCAGAAGTAAGGCCCGTAGAATGACATCAATTCTCTCCCTGGCTTTCCAAGCGTTCCGCTTGCCTCCAGTTCCATTTTCTCCCTAGTGGCCCCTGTAATTGTCAAATTATGTCCTTGAGTAAAAAGGTCAACCCTTCGTTCCTCTCTCCTCCCCCTCAATCTCTCCATCCCATTTCAGCCAAACGCCTAGGCAGTTAAGCCCTTGATTTCAGTGGCCAGCAGGGATGCTTCGGCTTAAGCGGTTTGCGGATCGAGTTATGAAGAATAAAGACAACAAATGTGAAGAAGAAGAGGAGGAGGAGAAGAAGAAGAAGGTGGTTTCAGGCTTTCTTGGAGAAAGATCGGTTGTTCTGTCTGTGATATACTTTGTAGTGTTTTGTTACCTCTTCCTGAGGCTTAAGGCAGTGGTTCCCAACGTGGGGCACACGCCCCACAGGGGGCAATTTGATTTTTAAAGGGGGGCATTCGAGAATGAGATATTAACAGTGAATGGCCTTTTAGGTTTCTTCCACGTGAAGAGGAGTTCCACTTTCTGAATAATAAGAATTATATGCCACGGGGTGGGATTTTAGAGATGCTTCGGTGGGGCATGGTCCAAAAAAGGTTGGCAACCGCCTGCTCCGAGGATTCGCTTCACCTGCGGCCATATTTGCGGATTTCTCTCTGCGAATGCTTCTAGTGCCTCTATTAGTGTCCAAAGGAAAATGTTTACTATTCCTATCATTATGACTGCTGCTGTCCTAATCCATCTGAAACAATAGGTAAAGGTAAAGTTCACCCTTGCTCGAAAGTCAGTCTATCCGACTCTGGGATTCAGTGCTCACCTCTGTTTATAGCAGGGGTTCTCAACCTTTTCAAGCCGAGGGCCGGGTCACGCTCCTTCAGACAGCTGCAGGGGGGGCTGGAGGGCCATTTTGCCCTGCCTGCCACACATGGCACTTCCAGGTGTGGCAGAGGTGGTGTGTGTGTGTGTGTGGCACATGAATTGGTGTTGTGGGCCGCATCCGGCCCCCGGGCTGTAGATTGAGAACCCCTGGTTTATAGCCAAAGAGCCAGTAGACATGTGACAGGCATGCCTTGACACCGGAGTGCTCAGAACACTGTTGACCTGCCCACCAAAATGGCACCTATTTATCTATTTGCAATTTCTTGCTTTCGAACTGCTAGGTTGGCAGGAGCTGGGACAGACGACGGGAGCTCACTCCGTCCTGCAGTACTCGGGAATCGAACTTTGACCTTCCAGGTGTCAAGTTCAGTGTTTTAATCACTTGAGTCACCGCAGGCCAAATAGTAAATGCTTGCAAATCTATTGTTAGCAACATCTGGAGCAATCCTACACATTCCTTAGTAAACCATAAGGGATATTATAAAGTCCCTGGACTAAGGCCATATCATATAGGATCGGCTGGGCAAATCTCGGCTGGCAAGAACTGTGAAAGTTGGCATCAGGATGAGTCAGCCACCGGATATCGTGCAAAGATTTGCGCAAATATAATAGGTATAAAGCGAAGCGAAGCGATCACACTTCTATACCGCTCCACAGCACTTCGTGTACACTCTGGGCGGTTCACAAGTTAATGAGCATTTTGCGCCCAACATGCTTGGTACTCATTTTACCGACCTCGGAAAGCTGGAAGGCTGAGTCAACCTTGTGCCCTGGTCAGGATCGAACTCACACCCTTTTTGGATGCAGGGCGGTTTAGTTTTCTGATTCGCCCCCTCCCCCTTTCCTAGCTCTCAAACCAGCGTCGGATTATCCTCTATTCCTCGTTCTCTTCTTCACAGTGTAACATTTACTAAGACAAGCGACTTTTTAAAAAGCTTTAAAGTAACATAAGCAGAGGTCAGCTCTCTACCGCTCTCCTTTTCCTATGTGAGTTGCTGTCGAGCCATGAAATTGGTCTCCCCACACTTATGGCGACCCTATCTATGAATGGCCAATGTCCACAATGTCCTCCCCTCCAAAACTCTGCTCAGTCCTTGCAAACTCAAGCCTGGGGGTGGGGGAAAAATCCCTCCTTTCCTACCGCCTTCCACACCTCTCCAAGAAATACTGTCCCCCCCCCCCCCCCGAGGATTTTGCATGCTCGCAGATGCCCCCGAAACTGCTATGGGGAAAGATGGTTGGGACAGTCTCTACTCACGCGAAATTCACACGCAGTCTCTTGGGAGCAAAATTGTATCTAAGTTTTAATTCAGAGGGAAAGTGATCATATGGTGCAAAAAATACTACTAGGATTTCATCGTCAGATCCGAGGGGAATTTTCCTTCCTTCCTGTATTTTGGCTACATCTATCTATCTATCTATCTATCTATCTATCTATCTATCTATCTATCTATCTATCTATCTATCTATCTATCTATCTATCTACCGAAACGAGCATCACGGGGCAAAACTTTCTCCAGATCCAGGGGCTTGATCCGTGCTAGGTAGAGGTAAAAGTCACTTTTGCTCGAAAGCCAGTCGTATCCGACTCTAGGGTTCAGTGCTCATCTCTGTTTCATAGCCGAAGAGCCAGCGCTGTCTGCTTCTGCAGACGTTTCCGTGGCCATGTGGCAGGCATGCCTAGACACCGGAGTGCCTGGAACGCTGTTTACCTTCCCACCGAAGTCTACTTGCAATTTCTTGCTTTCAAAACTGCTAGGTTGGCAGGAGCCGGGACAAAGACGGGAGCTCATTCCGTACTGCGGTACTCGGGAGTAGAACTAGCTACTTGAGCCACTGCAATCCCTTGATCCGTGGTAAGGAGAGGGCAAAAAACCCCGTGGCTGAAAAGTTTCACTGTCACGTGATTGCTTTTCCGACGGATCCCTGGGAAGCGAAATCCCGATCCGCAGCGAGGGGAAGGAAAGGAAGACCTTCCTCTCTCCCGGACCTCGGCTTTCCGACGCGATCGCACCTAAAGCGGTTTATAAAGTCTAAAGTGCAGATGTGCGAAGAAGAAGCCTGCGAGGTGCGGGGGAGGCAAAGGAAATGAAAAGAGGAGGAAGAATAGAGTCAAAGAGGCAGGAGGGATGAGAGGAGAGCCGATGGACCAACCCAAAAGGGATTTACATAAATGTAAGACAGCAAATGGCTAAATCGGATCGGATCTGGAGTCACCATGTCCAGGGACTACATTACCCAAGCTCCTCTTTGCCCTCCGCCCGGCTTCTCCGAGTCTCTTGTTGCGGATTGGCACCGGAGCTCCGGCGCGCCGTCCCCCATTGGATGCCCGCGGCTGTCACTGGGGCCCACCAAAGAACCCCCGGTGCCCGGTGCCCACCACCCTGCGGCGATGGGGAGCCCGCGGAGCGCTGGCGCCCAGCGCGCGTCTGGCTCTCTTTGTCGGCACTGGCCAGGCAGGCAGCCGCGGAGCCCGAGGAGGAGGAGGAGGAGGAGGCAGGCAGGCAGGCAGGCAGGCAGGCGACCTCTAGGGGGGGAGAAGGAAGAGCAGCCCTGCTGGGGATGGAGTAGCCCGGGGTCGAGGCGGGGTGGTGGTGGGACTGAGATCCCTCTTCTCAATGCCAGTTTATCACCTTGTCCTGCGAAGGGGAGGGCAAATTTCCTTTTGATCTATACGTGGCATTGCTTTTCTAATTTCAATTTTTACTTTTCTTATTTCTCTCCCCTCTCTTCCTTCTCTCTCCCCTTTTCTTTCTTTCATTCTTCCTTCTTTCCTTCACTCTCTCTCTTCATATTCTTTCTCTCTCTTTTCCTTCCTTCTTTCCTTCCTTCCTTTTCTCTCTGCCTTCCTTCTCTCTGCCTTCCTTCTCTCTCTCTCTTCATTTTCTCTCTCTCTTTCTCCCTCCCTCTCCCTCTCTCCCTCCCTCCCTTCTTTCCTTCCTTCTTGTATTTTGGCTAAACCTATCTATCTGAGTGGATTGAGGAAGATGGTGCAGGACAGGGGTGCCTGGTGTGTGATGGTCCATGGGGTCGTAAAAGGTCTGACTCAACTATGCGACTGAACCATATCTATCTATCTATCTATCTATCTATCTATCTATCTATCTATCTATCTATCTATCTATCTATCTATCTATCTATCTATCTGTCTGTCTGTCTGTCTGTCTGTGTCTGTCTGTGCCCAGTGCTGAAAAAAGTACAACACTCATTCCTAGCAACCATGTGTTGTTGTTGTTTTTAAGGACAAGAATATTGCCAATGCTTGTCATATGGCTCCACATGGTTACAACTCGTGGAACAAAGGTAACTTGATCCGGATAAGTTACTCCACCCAAGGGTTGAAATAGGAGCCTGGAGGGTACATAACTTCTCCCAAGGCTCTTGATGATGGATGGATATCAGGATCGGTGAGGTGGAGAGTCCCTTATTTTGGATTGATTCATTCTGAATATAAGGACCTTGAGTTGAATGTCCGGTGAAAATGGAGGGTGAGTAAATAGTTTACTTTTGTACGTTTGTGATTCTAGAATTGGTCTGTTTGTGAATGGTTCTTAATCTCTTATTCTGTATTGGGCTCATTTTGAACAGATGAAATTGGGCTCTTGGTATGGTTGTGTATGTATATAAACAAGTCCACAAAAGAATCTGAACTAGTTACTTTGTAATAACTGCTACTAAACCTACTATGGATTTAGAAAGGATTTTAAAAAAATAACCAAGAAATGTAACTATAGTCCAGATTATACACTGCATTCTGATGGTAACATAATAAGTAAGAATTTAAAATGCTTAGTTTGATACAGTACTGTTAATTTCTTTTTTCTTGCTTTTTAGCAGTTTTCTCATATCACTTCCATTATTTTAGTTCCTTGCTTCTGCCTTCTCATAGGTCCCTGTGCCTTAAAATATCTGGGTTTTTGCAACCTGCTATTTATTCAAAAAAAGCCCCATTGCTTTCAGAGGGAGGGAAGCATATCTCAGTAATTGCTCACAAAATCACACTTTTAAATTGCTATTCTATGCCTGTTTATTTTGCAATAAATGTCACAAGATTACTGAGCCTCTTTTTTTCAATAAATTTGGCCTGGCTTATAAATTTGTAGTCAGATCCTTTATTTATTTGGATTTCCTCTACTTATTTCACCATGCACTCTGATTATCCTTTTTTTTATTTATTTATCTCATCCATGCAACATTGTTTTCTGCATTTGGAGACAGCAGTTGAAAAGGGGAAATGGTTAGATTTGTGCTGGTGAAAGATTTAAGAATGGTGAATGAATATACAACTGTCACTAGAGTCTTCATATTGTCATTATCTGGATTATTAAAAAATATATCCACATCTGGAATACTTCAGTATCTTTGGCTAAAGAACATATACTTTTCCATGGTGATTTTTGCACTATATTTTAGATAAGTTGGGATCTTCTAGAACAGTGGTGGTGAACTTTGGCACTTCAGGTGTTCTTGGACTTCAATTACCAGATGCCCAAGTCAGCACTCCCAAGGGATTCTGGGAATTGAAGTTCAAGAACAACTGGAGTCCTAAGGTTTACCACCACTGTTCTAAAAATTATTCTTGAAAATCTGCTACTTTCCCAAATATTCTGCCAAGGAGAGCATTTATCAAGCATGCATTTGGGGTGCGGAGACCAAATGAGAGGGGGAATGTGGCTATTATCTAAAGATATTGAAAAAATAAAATAAAAATAAAAATGTTGGCCTGATGAAGATTGTTTCCTTGATGTTCTCGGAAGTGACTTTTCAATTCTTTGCAGACCTGTTTTGAGTTTTCTTGCTCTTGGAAGGCACACCATCTTTGTATAATCCTGCCTCTTCTGCATTCTTACATGTTCAATCCACACAGGTGTGCACTTCGATCAGTTTTCAGCAGGAATATTTGTCACTGGGTTAATTTTCCTTGCTTGAAACCTCACTTTCAGCCACCTCTCTAAAGCCATGCTTATAATCCACCAAGATTGACACGAAAAACACACACAGTGAGTAAGAGATCACCTTTCAAAGTTTAAATGCATTTAATATTCTGTGCATGCGTGTTTAAGAGAAATCTAAGGGTAACCTCTGTTGTTTCTTGTTCCTTGCTTTTCATAGTGAAAAGGAGAAATGCTAGGTTGGCAGGAGCTGGGGCAGAGGATGGGCACTCACTCTGTTGTGCAGTAACTCAGGTCTTGAACTTCTGACCTGGGAAAGAGTATGCTGGCTGGTTAGCTCAGTGAGTTAGGTAGAAGTCAGAGGTTGGAAGTTCGGAAGAGCCAGGTGGTTGTGTTGGGCAAGTTGCACAAGCCCAAGATACCTCCACCCCAGAAGAAGAAAGGGAAGAGTAAATCACTTCTGAGTACTCTCTAGTAAACCTTGGAATGGCCAACAAAAGTCAGAATTGACCTGATGGCACAAAATTATTGAATTATCCAGGAGAGAAATAAGCCTTAATGTTAACAAACTATAATTTATTTTAATAGAAGACAGTCTCTTTCATGCACTCCCCTTCTTTAAATAAAAAAGAATGCTGGAACATTTGCCTAAAAACAGGTTGGACAAGAGTTAAGAGAACTTTTGCTCTTTCTGAAAAGTTGCCTAGAATTTGCTGCTTTCAAACTAAGAACAGGATGTCCTGACTTTTATTAAACCAACATGTCTGATGCTGAGTGATAGATGCGTTGAATATTTTGCCCTCTGAATCAGGTATAAAACTAAGAATGTTTACTCGTTGGTAGTATTCACTTTTCTGGGGAGTGGCTTCATTGCCTTTGATGACTACTTCAGCTGTAGAAAGGTTTGCCCTTAAAACTGGAATGATTCCACTGGGTTGTTCCAACAAGCAAGGAAATGCAGAGGAGATTTGCAAGGACTCCCTCTGCTGCTTTTCAAATCCTGTTAAAGTAAGGCACTTTCTTCTAAATCTCGGAGATTCTTCCTCTTTTGTGTCCAGGTCAGACTTTAAATTATCAGAATGAGGCCACCTTCTTGGATTTACCATTGGCCAAAATTAAATCCTCATTGGTACATATTTCCGGTAATAATCAGCAGAGCAGCAAATGAGCCAGAGTCTGTATCTCTCCACATTTATACAGCATGTTGTTATCTCCAGTAGCTCTCACTTGAGCATGTTGGTTTTACATCTAGGGACTCCAACCCTCAGCTTATTATAGGGGAAGTTGAGTTCCTCAGCCATAGCCTCCTTTAATGTTATTCCTTGTCCAGTGAACTCCTTCCTCCATCTTTTAAATTGAATATAGCAACATGGTATAAAAATAAATGGGACTGCAGTAGCTCAAGTGGCTAAGACGCTGACTGGGAAGTGGAAGGTCAGCAGTTCAATTCCCGAGTACTGAGGACGGAAATGAGCTCCCGTCTTTCTCCCAGCTCCTGCCAACCTAGCAGTTCGAAAGCAAGACATTGCAAGTAGATAAATAGGGACCACTTCGGTGGAAAGGTAACAGCGTTCTGTGCACTCTGGTGTCTAGTCAGGCCTGCCACATGATCACAGAAATGTCTGCAGAAGCAGACAGCATGGCTCTTCGGCTTAGAAACAGAGATGAGCACTGCACCCTAGAGTCGGATACGACTGGCTTTCGAGCAAGGGAACCCTTTACCTTTATAAAAATAAAACAGGGCCATGGTGGCTTAGTGGTTAGGATGCTGAACTTAGCAACCAGAAGGTTGGCAGGTCAGCAGTTTGAGACCCAAGTATTGCATGACGGAGTGAGCTCCTGTCATCTATCCCACCTTCTGCCAACCAAGCAGTTCGAAAGCAAGAAATTCTAAGCAGATAAATAGGTGCTGCTTTGGCAGGAAAGGCAACAAAGTTTGTGCACTTGGGTGTCTAGTCATGCATGCCACATGACCATGGAAAGGTCTGTAGACACAGGCGACGCTGTCTCTTTGGTTGTAAATGGAGATGAACACTGCCCCCTTGAGCTGGATACGACTGGCTTTTGAGCAACGGAGACCATTATCTTTATCTAAAGCAGGAGTTTGCAACCTTCTTAAGTTGGGGGCCAGGTTATGCTCCCTCAGACAGCTTTGGGGGCCGGATGACCATTTTGCCCTTCCTCCACCACATGGCGCTTCCTGGTGTGGTGGAGGCGGTGGGGCCCCCCACATGAAATGGTGCCAAGGGGCCACATCCGGCCCACAGGCCGCAGGTTGAGAATCCCTGATCTAAGGTGTCTGTCAGGCATTGCACTCAGAATTGAAAATTATTGGATCTGTAGTCCCCAAAAAAATCCCAAAAATCTCATCCATAGCTCTTTCTTCGAAAGGCAGATTTTGAGGGACAGCAGTGGCAGTTCTATACACTCTCTTTCTCCATCGAACAGAAATATGAGTGGTAGAGAATCTGGACTTCTCAGTATCGTCTTCATCTCGGTTACCCCAGGATTTGGGCATGCTCAATGTATCTCTGTACCTGCAGTGGTTCAAGTGGTTAAGACACTGAACTTGACAACTGGAAGGTCGGCAGGTCAGCAGTTCGAGACCTGTGTATTGCATGATGGAATGAGCTTCTGCCAATCTAGCAAGAAATTGCAAGTAGATAAATAGGTACCACATTGGTGAGAAGGTAAACAGCGTTCCATGCACTCCGGTGTTGAAGCATACCATGAAAACATCTGCAGATGAAGACAGTGCAGAAATGAGCACTGAACCCTAGAGTTGGCTATGACTAGCTTTCGAGCAAGGGTGAGCTTTACCTTTACTAACAGAAAAAAAATCTGGTCCATTGCCAATCACGTGGCTTATAATATGTCAAGAAAAAGAATTTGTGGATTGATATTAGACCAAATTGTGGAAAGCTTTTTATATAGTAGTCACTTTAATAATAATTATTCACATTTTTTAAAAAAGAAATATGACATAACTGGTCACAGCACTCGTTAAATTGCTCTTTACTTTTTATTACTGCAACCGGAGCTACTGCCTCTACATGTGGTAAAAATAACATTGTCGTAAGGTTGCCTCCGAATGAAACATTGTTGTCCTATAATTAGCCCTCAAAGCAACATATTACAGGTACCCTGTGGGCATTACTGTAGAGTGTTATTTTCATGCTCTAGGCAAGCACTTCCCGGTCTGTTGGGAAACGCACAGCCCTGTCAACTTCTGAGGCCATCCCGTTCTCTTTTTAAAAAATATATGATTTATTAACTTATTTTTAAAGAATCAAGTTGGCATCTCCCTCCTCCAGGAAAAGTCTTCAGACAGCATGTCTCGGTGACATTGTTTCGACAGCCTTATGAGGTCGGCGAAAAGTTGTGTTTTATGGCTGAGATACAATTTGAACCTGTGTCTTTCTTCATCCACACTCACACTTGAACAATCTCCATTATGCTTGATCTCAGAATTTCCTGGAAGCCAACTGGTGTTCACGTAAGCTTTGGATAGCTTGCTGTGGCTAATTGATGAGGTGCTGGAATGCGCCTCAGTCATGCCATTGAGAAGTCATGTAACCAAGATAGGCAGCAGCATGCCATCAGTTACTTCCAGGAAGTTATGCAAACCTTATTTTGAACCTTAATTGGACTCAGCTCAATCAATAATATACCCATAGCTGTCAAGTATCCCGCATTGGCCCGGAAACTCCCGTATTTTACTCTCTTTCCCACCGTCCTCCCGTATCTTTTTAGACTGCAATGCCCTAATGCTGCCACTGGAGGGCTCCACAGGATAAACATAGCTGTCAAGTATCCCATTTTGGCTGGGGAATTTCCCTTATTTTCAAATCCAAAACTTGACAGGTATGAATATACCCAAGTAAAGAGGGACCGCTTTGGTGGGGAAAGATCTTGGGGATATGAAAGGAGCCTCATTCGGGCGTCCCCTGAGCAGAGTTTCTCCAGAAAAAAATCCTTTCAACCCAGAATAATTTCTGACACGAAACTATTATTATTGCAACATGAAATCCAAAGGTTTTGGAGGGCCAAAGTTAGAAAATCAAGGCTGGAAATCCTGGTGAAATCTGTGAGACATCTGTATGAATCCCTTAGCCATTCTGTACAGTATATATATTATATGCTGTCAAGTCAAAATTGAGTTGAAGAGATCTTAATTGCTGTATAGTTCAGTGGTTTAGGTATCTGGCTGTAGAGCCAAAGGTTGGGAGTTCGATCTGCCACTGTATCTCCTTGATAGGGGCTGAACTCGATCTATAGGGCCCCTTCCACCTCTGCAGTTCTAAGATTATTATTATTAGGCTTTCAAAGTAGGTGAGATATTTAACAGAGTGGTTTTATCAATGCCACACCTCCATGAGTTTTCACGAGCCATGTGGGGATTCAAGCCCATATTCCAGGCATTCGCAACCAGTGATGCACTGCAAAAAAATTTACTACCCCCACCATGGGTGTGGCTAACTCTGTGGTGTGGCTAACTCTGTGGTCCACACCCACTTGGCCTCCCTACACCATGGCCTGGGGTAGGGAGGTGAGCATGGTTGGTCAAGTGGGCATGGCCTGGGGAATTTCCGCTACTGGTGCCCGGGCACCTGTGGGCAACTGTAGCAGCGTAACACTGCCCGGGGGCCAGATCTGGCCCCTAATGTCATTCCATCAGGCCCTCAATGTGTGAGTCAGTGGAAGCATCTAGGTTTAGCTGCATCACCACCTCTTTCACTTACTTGCTGAATCTTTGAGTATATTTTTAAATACAGTGGAACCTCTCCTCTCCATTTCTGGAATTCTCCCCAACTTTTTGTGCTGCATTTTTGGCAGCTTAAAAGCAGCACACGACATTTCCGGGGTGAGGGAGAAGAACAGCTGTTTGTCAGGGCATTACCAGAGATGACCTTTAGAGGGTGCAAAGCACAGTTTCCCATAGGAATGCACTGGAGGCAGAGGCAAGATGAGGCAGGCGAGATAGGAAGGCTCCTTCTGTTTACCTGTGTGTGTGTGTGGGAGAGAGTATTTTTAAAATAAGGGAGTTGTTTGTTAAGGTGTATGCAAAACTTTCTGGTGAGTGCACTCCATTTTTGGAAAGCACAAGAACCCTTTGCATTCAAAAACAGAGTCACCAGTGTTGAATTCTTTGTATTGTTGCTTTGGGATGTATTGTTTGGTTGTTCTGTTTTTGATTTGTTGTGTGTTTTGTTTTTTATTACCATATGTACTCGACTATAAGTCATCCCGAACATAAATCAAGGTACCTAATTTGGACCTCTAAAACTAGGAAAATAGATTGACCCAAGTATAAGTCGGGGGAGGAAAATGCAGCAGACGCTAGTGAATTCCAGTAGTTAAAATAAATGAAAATGCGGTACAATTAATTTATTCAGACATTTGTGTGGGTATGTTTTCATTTTTTTACGGTAGTTTTAGTGCTTTTAAAAAAAATGTATGTGTGAATTTGCACCACCACAGTTTTGGGACCCTCAGGGTCATTGACCTGAGTATAAGTCGAGTCCCTTTTTTGGATCTCATTTTGGAGGCTAGAAAAACTAGACTTATACTCAAGTATATACAGTATCTGATACTGTGTGAACACCACCCAGAGTGGGAAATTTATAGATAAAAAATAAAAAATAAAAATTGTATTTAAAAAATAGTCCCCTGCAAACAGTCTGTGGGAGCTTGACCCGGCCCCCGGCTTTAAAAGGGTGAGAACCCCTGCCATATTCTTTCCTCTACATCACACTGGATTCCAATAAGACAATAAGAATACATGAAGTGACCTAATAAAGCAGGAGTTCTCAACCTTTTAAAGCCAGGGGCCGGGTCACACTCCCTCAGACAGCTTCGGGGGCCAGATGGCCATTTTGCTCTTCCTCCACCACATGGCAGTTCCTGGTGTGGTGGAGGCAGTGGGGGGCCATATGAAATGGTGCCACAGGCTGCATCCGGCCCATGGGCCACAGGCTGAGAATCCCTGTAACAAAGAGTCAGGTCTTTAGTTGATCTAACCTATGGTAGTAACGTCCACCGCACCACATGAGTTCTCCTCTGTGTGGTTGTTGTTGACATGTGTCATCAAGTTGGCTCTGACCTTTGGTGACTGTGAATGAGTGGTCTCCAAAATGACCATGGAAAAGGCATGTGTGCTACTTAAATTAACCTTAATCGAAGCTTGAAAAATTATACTTTCTTGGACTATAACTTGTCCAGTCCTGCTAACCTGAGTATTCACTGGCCACACTAGCTCCTGGGAGGTTAGGTTAGGCTGGAAGGTTTATTGTAAAAATAGTAACTTTTCCCAAGCCTTATAGGAAAAAAGAGTTATGAATATATTTTCAACAACTGTTCTTTTAAGAATGAAAGTTGTAATTAAAGTGATAAAGTTTTCAGCTCTGATATCCTTCCAAGGGCATTCACTGACATAGGTTTGGGCTTTGCAGGGCAGCTTTGGCACTGATCTGTATTTGGTTTTTTTATGTGCTATAATCTTATCATTGTATAGATCCATGCGCCATGTGCTAAAATCATTTATCCTAATAGCTACTGAGTGCTGCTAATGCTCAGCTTGCCAAAATAATAGGTGACACACTTGCAGATTATCAAAAAGAGTAAAAGTGGCGAGACAAAACACGGATAACTCAAAAAGGAGGGCAAAAGGAGGACACGGATTTAACTGGGAAAGACACCAGTTCATTTGTAAACCCAGAGGCAAATTTAGAAATTATCCTGATAATTTAAACAGAATGACAAGACATTTCATCTGACTAGGAGAGACGATTATTGAGTTTTCTTTGTGGGGGCTTAGTTTGCTGTGCTAGTATCGCTCATTATGAATGTGTCTTCTGGATTTCATGGACTACAAATCCCATAACTCTCCCTTCTGAGAGCTCAACCTTCCTTTGCAAGACCTTACAGACATCTGAATGTGGTGTGCCTTGGAGAAAGACCTAAACCAGAAAGCTTTGAGGCTTAACTAAGCCTAGCTCTGCTTAAACTTCTTCTTCCTGTCCCAGCTGGGAACTTTTTCTTTTCTGAACAGGAAGCTTGGGTAGAGCTAAGCCTAGCTAAACCTCAAAACTTTCCAATATAGGGCTTTCTCTCAGGCGAGTCCTGTTTAGGGCTCTGCAAGGTGTCTTTGGTGGGCCACAGTGGCTTATGGGTTAAGACGGTGAGCTTGATGACCAGAAGGCCGGCAGTTTGACAGTTCAAGATCCGAGTGCTGCATGGAGGAGTGAGCTCCCATCATCTGTCCCAGCTCCTGCCAACTTAGCAGTTTGAAAGCAATAATTTGCAAGTAGATTAACAGGTACCACTTCAGCGGGAAAGGTAACAGCATTCCATGCTGTTCCGAGCTGGGAGAGAGCTGGGTGCTTACTCTGCTGTGCAACACTCATGTCTAGAACTGCTGACCTGCCAGACATTAAGTGTTGTGGCTTAGTGGTTAAGATGCTGAATTTGACGACTTGTAGGTTGGCAAGTCAGAAGTTCGAGACCCGAGTACTGCACAATGGAATGTGTTTGTCCCAGGTCTTGCCAACCTAGTGGTTTGAAACCAAGAAACTGCGAGTAGATAAATAGGTACCACTTCAGTGGGAAGGTAAACTCTAGGCATGCCTGCCGAATGTCCATGGAAATGTAAGCAGATGTAGATTGTGCCGGCTCTATGGCTTTAAACGGAGATGAGCACTGAACCCTAGAGTCAGATACGACTGGCTTTCGAGCAAGGGCAACCATTACCTTTGCTTAAAGTGTTGTAGCAGGAGAAGCCTGGTGCAGAAGAGAAATAGGATGGTGAAATGACAGTTTTGGTCCGTGATGAGTGCCAGAGCTGGCATAAGCATCTGTCTATATCTAAGCATCTGTCTATATCTGCAATGGCTCAAATTGCTAAGACACTGACTGGGAGGCGGAAGGTCAGCAGTTCGATTCTGACTGCAGGACAGAATGACCTCCTGTCTTTGTCCCAGCTCCTGCCAACCAAGCAGTTCGAAAGCATGAAATTGCAAGTAGATAAATAGGGACCACTTTGGTGGGAAGGTAACAGCATTCCATGCACTCCGGTGTCTAGTCATGCCTGCCACATGACCACAGAAACGTCTGCAGAAGCAGACAGGGCTGGCTCTCTTCGGCTTTGAAACAGAGATGAGCACTGAACCCTAGAGTCGGATACGGCCGGCTTTTGAGCACGGGAAGCCTTTACCTTTACCTTATATCTAAACTGCAAGCTTGATGACACTTTAGAGCGTAATCCATCTTCAGAGGTGAATTTATAGAGAATCTTTACAAGAAAAAAAAAACACCCATTGATTTACTCCCTGCTTGTGGGCAGATCAAAAGAGGCAGCTTTTCCGATGGACCGAATTTACTTAATACTCCAGGCCTTTGAAACGGGAAGATTTGTTTACTGGCTAGAGGTGACATCTTCCTGTCTTTCCTTCGTATTTTACTCTCACACCCAACAGTGGCGGAGTACATAGCAGCGGCTGCTAAGTGTTTAAATGATGACACCATTATGGGAAGTGAGATTTTGAAAGGCGAGATTCCGGCTAAGAATTACACCTGGCCTCCCAATCCTCTCCCGATCCTTTCCTTTTGCTGGCTGGGTAGATGATGATTGATTTGTTTGTGACAGATTGCAGGAAACAGCCATTGATTTTTCAATATTTTTACCTTAAAATTATTTACAGTTGTAACCATGGGGATATATTTCCATGCGCTGTCAGCTTCTGAAAGACGGGTGTGGGTGTGGGGTGGGTGGGTGGGGAATAATATTCCCCGGGTCTCTGACAAGACAAATTACCTGTAATGACGGCAGTAGCTGAAGGGTATACTTTTATTTTAAAATATGTCAATAACCTCAGTGACTAAACGAATATTGATTCAGCATAATGAAGCCTGCGTAATGTGAAAATGAGCTCTTCAAAAGGAAGGCATGGAGAGAGAGAGAGAGGTACCCCTCCTCCCCAAAGCTGGTAGCAAAGAAGGTTTTCATCCTTCACAGCTGATTGTCAAACATATGCAACCTTATAAACAAGGCACTGTTAAACAATGGAAGGAGTTTTCAAAAGCACTCAAAGCCTATACTAGCTTTTATAGACCAAGAGCAATTCCTAAAATCAGATATTGATAAAAGTAAGGAGAAAGTTGGGCTGCGAACACATTGGTAGTAGGTCCTATAGCTTGGGGGTATGCTCCATGTGTAGGAGACTTCATTTTTGGTCCTTGGCATCTCCAGGTGGGGAAAGGAAAGGGTCCTTCCCAAATTTTTGGAAACTTGCTGCTACTCAAAGTTGACACTTGAGGAGTTGATGGAGTCATAGGCTGGCACAGCCCAAAGCAACTTGGTTTGTTCTGACTGGAGAGAAGTATGATGGCATCTTCCAGATGTTTTGGATTACAACTGCCTGATTGTTGATCAGGAAAGGAACGGCCAGATATCCCCATTTCAAATCAGATTCCAGAAACCAAGGAGCAGATCATGCTGAGCAAAATCTTATCAGTGTACACATTACTCTGCTTGAAGGAGACTCAAGATGGCCTCCTCTAGCAAGAACCAGACCAAGTTCAACCTTGTGCTAAGGATGGAAAGATGCCTTTTTGGTAGCTAGCTTTATGTTTTGTGGATTTCCATTCTGTAGATACTGTACGTCCAATGGTTCATTGCCAGAAACTTGTACCAGTGAGGACTTGAGTTTGGCCAACGACAAAGCCAAGGAAGTGCCATCATTTTGGCAGTCCAGGGTTTGATTTGGACATGAAAGACGATGACTATTCCTTAAACACAGATCTCTTTCCCCCCACTTTAAAACTTAATCACTGATCCTGGCACTTCTATTACTGTATCTCTCTTCTCTTGATTTTTATTTTAGTTCAAATGGGTGAATCATCTGTATGTTCCCTCCTCTGCGTCCTTCCCCGGTCTTAGAAAGAAAAGACGCCTACTTCATTTTCTCCCCCCTTATTGTATTATAAGAAGCCACCATTCCTTTGTATTCTTTCTCTCTGCCACTTTGCTTCTTAAATGATCCCCCCTTTTCTCTTGCAGGAACAGTTCCATTTCACAGCTATACTGATGCTTTGGACCAAGTGACAGAAGCAAGAGATGGAGCCTCATTCATAATTCAAAAACCGCGGAAGCCGCCCTCTCCTCCTTTATTGACTGTGTGCACACATTTCATTTTCCAGTGCAGTTCAGTTTGCCTTCAGTTGATCTTATCACTGCTTTGACCTGTCATATTTTATCTTGGTGTCCTTTAGAAGGACCATATGCCATTTCCCTTTGTTACCTTGCTTGGAGGGAGAAGGGAAGTAAATTATTCCCAAGAAAAGACAGCACAGCCAGTCTTCTGTTTTGAACAGTCAAAGTTCCCCAGACACCAACCTCAGAAATCCATTTACCTGAATCCGGCGCTTAAACACACAAGTCTATTGGTCTGGTGGGACTTATAAGGGATGAATCAAGCGAGTTAATAGCTCCAAGGCTGACGGCGGTTCCAAAGTTAGTGTAGTGAAGAGTCCACTCCCGGCTTCGTCTGAACTTCACAAGAACTCTCCCAGGTGCTGAAATGATTTCAGGAGTAAGATTCGCTAGCTTCGATTAGTTCTGTAAACAATTGAGATAAAACCCAGCAGAGATTTACCATTGTGTTGGCAGTGGGGTCTCCAACTTGCTCTGTCCAAAAGAACCCCAACATCCTTTACCACTGACAAATACCCATTTTATAAAACGAGATGTAGACCTCTTGCCATTTCTAGTTCAATTTTCTGAAATTTAGGGCAGTCTGTGTGACCCCCCAGTCCCTCACCCCACCCCCAGTGTGGCAGGGACAGAGAAGTCACCTCCATATGTTCCAAAGTTTCCAAATTCAGTTTACATAGTCTGCTTCAGTCAGAAGAGTGGAGCTAGGTAGAGAGCCAACTTTTTCTGAGGCCAATATATGTAATTTTTTTTATTGTGTCAGAAGCACACAAAGGTGCCTTCTGGGTTGAAAGGATCTTTGCTGGAGGAACTCCGAATGAGGGTCCTTTCATGTCCCCAAGATCTTTTCCCACCGAAGTGGTCCCATTCATTTATCTGCAATTTCTTGCTTTCGAACTGCTAGTTTGACAGGAACTGGGACAGAGATGGGCACTCATTCCATCATGCACTACTTGGGCCTTGAACTGCCAACTTGTATGGTGCAGTAATACCCTGATATTCTAACATACTCAGGTGATGGGAAGTTCTCCTGGAGAGATCAACATTGATCAACTTCCAAAATCAACAGTGCAATATATGCAATGAGAGAGTAAGTCAACGATCAAGAGATCTTGAATACCTTCCCTGGTTTATCTACCCATCTCTCAGCTTGAATAGACCAGCAAAATTAAGAAGGGCCAAATTAGACAAGAAGGAACCCACTTTTCTTTTGAAAAGCAAATCCCCAAAATGATGAAAATAGTGACTTTCACAGGAAGAAATTTTCTTACCTTGTGTACTTGCCAGAAGAGTTTGCTTTGTGACTGGTCTTAGTGAAGAGGTCGAGTTTTATTTTTTCTTTAACAAGTTCTCTTTGTTCAATAAATGAATAAGTACTTTGTCAGTTCAATGTTGCTTGATGAAATAATATTTTGAAACACTTGCAGTCACTTGTTAGAACAGTTTTAATAGTCAAAGAACTATTTGGTAGTACTTGTCTTGCACTCATAATTCTAAGTCCCCCCCCCCCCCAATTCCTTTAAACATAAATTGTTTTACAAATAGTTAACCAACAATACTATTCAGACATTTCCCCCCCACTTCCTCATTCTTTCTGTATCCAGGAACAGTTTTGTCTCTTTGGAAATGCCATGTTAAGAAAATATAACATGTTGATGGTTTGGAGATGATCAAAACTAAATTCATGACTAGGAGTTACTCCTTAAATTCGTTCATTTTCTTGTATGGTGCAGAAATACCCAGATGTTCTAACATACTCAGGTGATCGGAAGTTCTCTTGGAGAGATCAACATTGATCAGCTTTCAAAACCAGAGAAGATGGGAAGTTTTCTCACCAGGATAGTGGATAAATCAATCGAACTCCCATGGTTAAGATGAAGTAGTGCAGCCAAAACTCTGTTTTCAATCTGAGTTCAATTCCAATGGGCTCAAGGTTGATTCAAGCTTCCATCCTTCTGAGAATGGTAAAATGAATTTATAAGCTTGTGAACCACTCAGAGAGTGCTCTAAGTGCTATGGGCAGGGCCGACATCAGAAATATCTGGGTCCGGTACTTTCCCCCCATTTTGGCCATGCTGCCTGTGGTTTCTGCGCATGCGTGGTCTGTTTGCACATGCTTACATCAGTGGTTTCCTGGCACCGCCACACCCCCGTGGTTTTCTGCACATGCATGGTCTGTTTGCACATGGACACATAGTTATTTCCTGGCACCGGCGGGCCCCCATAATCTCCGGACCCGGTACGGGATTCCTACTTGTCCCCCCCTGATTGCAGCACTGGCTATGGGGAGGTTTGTAAATTTAATTTCTCTAACTGTTGGAGCACACAGCTAACCAGGCTGATTTGGATAAGCTACTCTCTCTTGAGGACTATGGTGGCTCAAGTGGTTAAGACACTGAACTTGCTGACTGAAAGGTCAGAGTTTGATTCCCGGGTACTGCATGACAGAGTGAGCTCCCGTCTCTGTCCCAGGTCCTGCCAACCTAGATGTTTGAAAGCAAGAAATTGCAAGCAAATAACTAGGGACCACTTTGGTGGGAAAGTAAACAACATTCTGTGTACTCTGGTGTCGAGTCATGCCTACCACATGTCCACGGAAACGTCTGCAGATGCAGACAGAGCTGGCTCTTTGGCTGTGAACAGAGATGAGCACTGAACCCTAGAGTTGGATATGACTGGCTTTCGAGCAAGGGCAACCTCACTCTCTCTTGGTCTTACATATATCACAAAAGTTGGTGTGGAGGGAAATAATCTACAATCTGGATCTATGATCCAGGTTCTCTTACAACACTGAAGACAGTTAAATTTCAATTTCAATTTTTTCAATTTCAATTTTAATTTATACCCCGTCCTACTCAGTGTTAGCTGACTCAGGGCGGCATTACAACACCAATACAAATACAATATAACAGTACAGAAAATAAATCCAATACAATAATAATCAATACAAATCACATAATACGTAATTTCAACAAGAGCAAGAGCATCTTTGTGCAACAATGAAAGTGTGTCCCCATGACTTGAATTGTCCGTATGCATGTTTAGAACAGGCAAACCATGGGAGTTTTGTTTCCACCCTTCTTGAATACAACTTTAGCCTCAGTCATTCAGTTATGCTACAAGGGAACTGTGGTGCTAATGTGGTGGAATTCATGTTTTGACAGAGTTTCACTTGCTTCCAATAAAATTGTTGGCCATTGTTACACCTTCGAATTTGCTTATTCCCAAACTCCATAGATTGCAAAACTAAAATCCTGACTCTTACTATGAAAAATGGGTCTTCTTCTCCTTCTTCCTCTTCTTCTTCCTCCTCCTCATCTAGGCCAGATGTGAAACTGGCAAAATGAAGGTACCTTTTTGGTGAATTCATTCTGCAGTTCATTTCGCCTGACCTAGTGTGAGAAAGATTAGCCGACAACACAAGGTTGCCATTGCCAGGGTATGCCCGATTGTGGTTCAAAAATACCACAGTCTTTGGGGAGGCTCTTTCTGTGTACCCCAAAATGGGGCTAACGTTTGACCGTCTCTTCCCCTCAACTGAAAACGTGGCATTTCTTGAGAAACTGAGTGACAAACACTGGTTATTTTCATCCCCACCCTTCTAGAAAACAGTGTTTGAGAAGAGTTTGCTCATGCTGCTTAATCTTCCTTGTGTGGCTCAATGAGACATACCATGTAGTTACCTCTAATTAAGCCAACACAACACCAGTCTTATACATTTCATATATAGCATAGACAAGGGCTGCGTTAGGTCAGAGGCTCAAATCGTACCTTGGAGTGCAGTAATAACCGGGCATTAGCATTTAAGATTGTGGTGCTGTTTATTTAATGCTCAAGTTAGGAAACAGAATGTAAACTTAGAAGGAATCCATTATTTTTATATAAATACTGCAAATAATAGGTTGGCTTTAACCAGACTTCCTGACTCTACAATGATTGCTGTATTCTCTGTGAATATTTCTAGATCTCAAAACATTTTCTGCATGGTTGTGTTTCTAAGTAGCTATGTTTGGATGAAACCCACAATTTACCTCTTTAGCCAGGACTATAAATTGTGTTTCAGTGCTATTCTAATGCAGGCTTGGGGTGTAGAAACCACAATGGATTTAAGGAAGTGGAAAATTCAAGTTTACCATTCTTCCTTTGTTGTAGCATAGCATTTCCCAAGCAGGTACATTTTAGTTATTTTAGACTGCTTGTCCTGCTAGGTTTTAGCTACTAGGAGCAGCCTTTCTGGATCAGATCAAATTTGCTATTTGTGGTAGCATCTTAAAAAATGAAGATTGTCCTCTATTCCAACAGTTTCCAACCAGAACCATGCTGTTTCCAGTCCTTTGAATGTCCTTTTAGCCATTGTCTACTCTTCTAGGAACCTACTCCCAAGAATACCATCAAGATCTTTAAGTGTGGCTGGCATTAAAAAGTTAGGGCTCAATAGATAATCGTGAACTGACATTCCTCTCAGTTATCACCACCACTGGTTGCTTTGGCCATCCTGAAAGACAACAGTGGTGGTTCTGAAGAGCACGTTGTCAACTGCACACTGGTGTGCCCTCATCTTTAGATTATACAAGGGTGTGGTGGCTTAGTGGTTAAGATGCTGAGCTTGACAACCTAGCAGCTCGGAAGCAAGGAATTGCAAGTAGATAAATAGGTACTGCTTTGGCAGGAAAGGCAACAGCATTCTATGTGCTTTGATATCTAGTCATGCCTTCTACATGACCATGAAAATGTCTGCAGACACAGACAGCAATGGCTCTTTGGTTGTAAACGGAGGTGAGCACCAATTCCTAGAATCAGACATGAATGGTTTTCGAGCAAGAGTGTACCTTGCTTATAGCTTTTTTGGACCATGTATTTCCAAGATCCAACCTTAGATTATTAGGTTCTTATGTTCTAGTGCTTATGTTGGCTTGGGATTTAGACCGGTATAGGTTATGAGTTGGCACCCAATAGAAATCCTTTTGAACCACAGACTGACTTTTGAGTGCAGCCTTAGGCACTTATTATTGAAGGGAATTGTGTGGAACAGGTCTCGGTGTTTCGATTTCTGGGTATGGAGCTGAGGGATGATCTAACATGGGGAGCAAACACCAAAGATCTGATGAAGAGAGCACAGCAGAGGTTATACTTCTTGAGAATCCTCAGGAAGAACAATCTTTCAAAGGACCTGCTGTTGGCATTCTACCACTGCGCCATAGAGAGTGTGTTAACCTATGATCTGTGTGTATGGTTTGGGAGTTGTACTGCTAGGGAAAGAACAATGCTGTCCAGGGTCATAAAGACTGTGGAGGGGATAATCGGGCATACTCTTCCCACTCTAGATCAAATCTATGCTGCCTGGGGTCATAAGAAAGCTGTAGAGATTGCGCAGGATAGTACGCACCCTGGAAACGATCTCTTTCAGCTTCTGCCTTCTAGAAGTAGGTATAGGGTCATAAAGACCAGGACCAGCTGCTTGAGAAATAGTTTCTACCCAAAAGTGGTTCTATCTTTGAATGCAGTGAAATGCAGTCTATGAGGGAGCTTCTGTATATATTATAGTTTTTAGAGTTTTAGAGTCTTAGAGTTTTATAGCTTTTTAGGGGTTAAATGTGTATATGTGGGGTGGGAGTATGTTGATAATTTTGTATAGTTGTATTTTGTTTAGGTTTTGTTGGGTTGATAAGTGGTTTTTCAATCTTGTTGTTCTGTGCAGGACAATGACAATAAAGATTTATCTATCTAAAGTGCCTCTGCTTTTGACAAAATAGCATCTCCAGGACACAAATGATGAGCAACTTCCATGATAATGCTCTGGAGCATCACCTTTGATCTTAATCCTCTTTTTTGGTCCCAACTAGAGTAGACCAACTGAATAAATGGAACTTACACATGTCTTGTTTTATCAAGTTCCTGTTGATTCAATGGGTCTCCTGTAGTTGAGACTAAAAACCTGGACATAGGCCTTTATTTAATGGGAACCACTAAATTAATGACGTTGGCTTTGACAACATTTCAGCATGTCATGGCAGGCTGATACTTGCTTTCCACAAGCTTCCCCAAACGCCCCTCTTTTCTGCTAATTAGGTTCTCATAAACACTTGTGGTGTTTGAACAACATTCATACCTTTCTGTTTTTCCAAAAGATTGCCAAGCCTACTGTGCCTACAACTATTAGGTTATCGTGTTGATTCGACAGCCCTTTTAATTTAATAGAATAACAAGGAGCAGACTAGCATATCCGTTAATTTCTCCAAACATTTTTATTCCACACAAATTAGCGCAGGTCCTGGAGGGCAAAATGACAAAAGGTTACTGGTAGACGATGTATTTAATTAATTGAAAAAAAAAGTGCTCAAATTGCTTTTACAGTTGTTATTAAAAAGTAGAATCACTGTTGCCACTGCACGACCATAATTAGCACCCCGGGGAATTAAATATTTAGCATTAGTAATATAACAGGACTCGGGACACAAATTTCTATTTTTGTAATGAAAGCAATACAGTGTAAGTGCAAACGGTTGAGACGACAGCTGTGACAAGTAAAACAGCCTGGGATATTTCAATAAGACACTTCGTTGGACAGCTAGTCTTGCCACGTTATTGTTTGGGAAAGATCTGGGAGCTGAAATCCCAGTAGAAACCCATTACCCGGAGTATTTAGACTTCTAATTGCCTGCTGTGAGAACAGTTGGGCAAATGCTAGACCGTAAAGTCCTTGAAATGTAGCCTCCTCCTCTCTCCCCCTCCCACCAAACCAACCTTTCTAAAAAAAGTTCCACCCTTTATTTGTGTTTTATTTCTTCTGGGGGAGAGGAGGGCAAAAAATGGATAAGGAAGGGCACAGAGGGGGGAAAGGTTTGTTTCTTTTAAGTTTAATTATGTTTTAAGCATAAGTGCTTTCAGTGAAACAACATGAAACGTCAGATGGCGGCTTTAATGAGCTCTAGTTGGGTAGATGGTTAGAAGGACCCAGAGGGATTCATGCACTAAATTAATGGGATAAAAGGGTTTGGTGTGAGCAACAGTGTGATGGTTGAGCTGAGTTTAAACCCCAGTTCTGTCTCACTGTAGTTTTTATTCTTAACAGGCCATGTAGACTTTAGACAGATGCCTGTTAACAACTGTTCAGCTTTGGTAGGGTATTATATTATCTTAGAGTTCCTATTGGGGTGTGTGTGTAAAGGAAGAGGGAAATCATATAGATCAAATCCAGCTGCATGATAGCCTTAAAAATCTAAAGAGTTCAACCAATATTTAGACAGAAGTTGAATGTAGCCATCTTTTTTTTTTGTAACTAATATACATTTAGATTTACAGTCGTACCTCATACAACATTTTAATCCGTTCCACGGGGCTCATTGTATGAAACAATTGCTATATGATACATGCATCATATAGCAATTTCCCCTATGGGATGCATCGTGCAGTTTTTTTTCCTAAGTGGTTTTTTCCCATTGAAAAATTGTTGTACGATTTTTTCCATAGGGAAAATTGTTATGTGGGACACCATCCCCCCCCCCCCCAAACCTAATTGTTATGTGATTTTGTTGCTATATGGGGCAATTGTTGTATGAGGTTCCACTGTATTCACAAAAGATAATTGTTAAGAGGGGATTCATTCGATGTCTCGCTAAGGATCACTTGAATTAGCGAATGCATCCAGAAATGTAGATTAGACTTAAAGATGACCTTCTGTGTAATCTGGACAAGGCATAAAAGTACCTTCTGTATAATGTTACAAAAGCAAATGAATAGCTCACAAAATATACTAACTTGCATCAGCTGGTAGTTCCAACTAGAATAGATCTCCTGAATCAATGGGATTTTAACAAATGTTAATTTACCATTATTTTGATCCAATGGGTCTATCCAGCTAAGACTAGTAACTGGATTTACTGCATTACACTAAGTGTGTGGCTTGGTTGCTGGAAACTGATTACGGTCAACTGTATCTTGTTTCAGTAATCTCGAGAACTTAGTTCTAGGGTTGGACCATCTGTGCTCCTTGTGAACTATGAATAGGATTCCATAGGATTTTGCTCCAGTGAATGAAACTGTTCTGCTCATATGGATCGTATTCCAGAGAAGATCAGACCTCAGTGGTAGGTCTGTTATTGCACATGGAACAAATTCCAGGTCCAATCTCTGACACTTGCAGGTAGGAAATGACTCACATCGAAAGTCTTGAAAAACAAGGGGGAGTGATATGATGTTTTCCATATGGTTTTGACTTCAGCCATCTTAAGTCCCAGAAGGCATAACCAATGATCAAGAATGGCAATGTTCGATTGCAAAACATCCAGAAAAGAGAACAGTGTATCACTTGCCTGTGATAGAAAGCATTATCAGCCAATATGGTTAGGGCTGGTAAGGTAAAGATTGCCCTTGCTTGAAAACCAGTCATATCCAACTCTAGGGTTCAGTGCTCATCTCTGGTTTTTGCCGAAGAGCCAGCACTGTGTGCATCTGCACAGGGGCATGCTGGCTATGCTAAAAGGGCGCTGGAGGGCAGGGGCGGCACCTATGGGGGTACTGCACGATGTCATAGATTTTAGCTGCCAGGTGACATGCTTCTGCCCACCTCTGGGGGGCGCCAGTCACTGGGGTGCACCGGGACATGTCCTTGTGTCCCAAATGGCCAGCATGAGCCTGCATCTGCAGATGTCTCTGTGGACATGTGGCAGGTATGCCTCAACACCGGAGTGCATGGAACACTGCTTACCTTCCCACTAAAGTGGTCCCTGTTTATCTACTTGCAATTTCTTGCTTTTGAACGGCTATGTTGGCAGGAGCTGGGACAGAGACGGGCGCTCAATCCGTCATGCAGTACCCGGGAATCGAACTTTGACCTTCCAGTCAGCAAGTCCAGCATCTTACCCACTTGTGCCACCACTGGTACTAGTATAATAATAGCATCACAGGTGAGGCACGACTTTAAATGCAGGCAAAATCACAACTGAAGGGGCCAATGGATCATTTCAATATAAGATAGGACCCTCAACTCCAAAACTCTTGAATGTCTTCATCGATTGCCAGGATTGTCTGTTCTCCGCATATAAGATTTCCTTATTTCCTTAGGGCAGCTGGGAACAGAATTGCTGAAGACTATTGTGTTGCCAACTGATGACCTTAGAAAGTCTCGTGTTCAGGTCTGGCACAAATCACTTAGTTTTGGAGTCCATTTCTACAGGGACTTGCTTTCCCCTCTTCGCCTTGCAGGATCGTTGGGGTTTGCTTCTTGTCTCTCACCAGCCGGATCAAGTCCTTTAAGCCCTGTGCTAATCCCTCTGTTTATATGGATGCCAGGGTTGTAGCACAAGAAAATCAGCTTGCTTAGAAGGATCAAGAAGTGGCAGCTTTAAGGAAAACATTTCCTCCCATTGTTGTTTTGCTTCAATATAATAGCACAGTGTCCTGTTCCCTAACTGCAAAGTGGAAGGAGAATCTTATTAGTGTCTCCCCCCGCCACCCCCAGTTTCCTGTCATATGATCTGTTGGACATAGGGTATTGACAACCAATGTGGGAAAAGAGCTGATACTGGGCAACAGTGCTAGAGTTGGAAGGATGCTTATACAATTATCCTTCTAATCCACATGCAATCAATAAACCTAGCCCTTATATCTATTCCTTGGCCTTGCTGGACTTTCCCTTGGCTGTGTAGCCTGGAGGGATGGGTATGGGTCTGAGTTTTTCTTTTCTTGTTAGGCTTTGCTGTCTTCCTGGATGTATTACTTGTAATGTGTTCAGCTGCCACTGTGGAGGGTCCCTGCTGCGTCTATCCCGGGCCCATGCCAATGGCCCAGGATGGGAGACACAGCTCACCTACAGTCGCCGACTTCGCCAACCTTACTGACTTCACCCTCCTGGCCCTGTCCACTAGGAGGGCTTGGGAAGAAGCGGGGCCTTTTCAGTATATTTTTGTACTTATTGCGTTTTTGTATTATTGTTGGAATACGATGTATTGCTATGTAATTTTGTATTTTGTACATAAAATTGTATTCTTACCTTGTAATTTTTACTGTATTTCTGTATATTTTTGAATATTGTGAACTGCTTTGGGTCATCCACAAAACGAGGAAAGCGGTATATAAAAATAAATTCAAATCAAAATCAAAATTCTGTTATTGCTTCGAATCATTAATAAGCAACCTTATAAGAACATAAGAACCGGCTTGCTGAACAGGCCATAGCCCATCCAGTCCAGCCTTCTGTCTCACACAGTGGCTCACCATGTGCTTCAGGGTATTATTCCCAAGGAGATGCCTTCACCTCCTTAGGATTCCCTGGAAATGGCATTGAGAGAGATCCTGCCTATCTCTCCAACCTGGAGGTTGTCCTTAGGTATCCATAATTATAGCCATTGTTACCCTTGTCCTCCATGAACTTGTCTAACCTTCATTGTTGTCATCATAGCAACAACCACAGGGCTATGCCTTCATGAGCTTTCCCTGTTTTTCCTTCAGAAGCTCAAGGGAAAGTACCTAATCTTTCCCATTTCATGTGAAAACCACCCTTTGAGAGATGCCAGACATAGAAGCAAAGACTGCTTCAAGATCATTAGGTGAGTTTGACAGTTCAGTGACATTTTGAACCATGGCATGAATTCATGGAAGCTGACCCCCCATAGGGAAAGTGGGGGTGATTTCCCATCTTAGGCTCAAGCTATGCTCAACCTCCCACTCAACAATCAGCCTCACACTCTGTGTGACTATGTAGGAAGATGAAGGAAGGAAGGAAGCAGCAGCAATTTACTAGGAGATCATCATTGCTGCCATTGGTCACCATTGTCTGCTTTACATTCTGCCCCACAAGCCGCCACTAGTTTAAGTTAATCATAATTAACATGCCCTATCTATGTAAAGATATGACAATGCCAAATAAATAATAGACTTTTCAGTTGAGGTAGCTTTCAGGCAGCCAGTAATAATCCTACAGTCTTTCATTAAGAGCTGCAACCATTTGTTTGGCATGTATCACTTTGAAGGAGAATGCCACAGACATGAAGAGGCTAGACAACAAACACAAAAGCTTAGTCAAACTCAACCATGCCTAATGTGTGTGGTCACATATTTCATGCCAGGATTGGTTTAATGAGTCACCAGAGACACATCCATCAAAGGAGAAAATGACTTCCAGGAAAAATGTATGCTCAGATATGAGTAACAGCTAACGACACCGACAACTGATTTATATAATACAACATTAGCATATTCTCCTGTGAAGTAGCACATGATGGAGCTGTTCTTATTGCTGGTTGAAACAGCCAGTGTTAAATGAACTACGTAGGTTAGGATCAGGATAAGGCATATTGAATGTGATTCTGGCCATTTTATAAAAGCTTCACCAAATCTGTTATTGTGTTGATAGGTCCAAATGTTGCTATGGTTGTTGAAATTTCCAACTAGAAAGTGAGTGTATTGTTGCTACATATTAGACAGCTTCTTAAAGCAGAATTACATTTCAGGTGGTTTATAAATCAATGTTAATATAGATCATACCTGTCAACTTTCCCGGATTGGCCGGGATTTCCCGGTTTTCGGCGCCAATTTGCCACCAAGCGCTGCCGAAACCCCGGAATTTGGCACCGGGGGAAAGGAGGTACTGCGCAGCCCTTCTGCGCAGGTCGCCTTCTACACATGTGTAGAAGGGTTTTACGCTTGCGTAGAACCCTTCTATGCTTGCGTAGAACCCTTCTACGCATGCGTAGAAGGCTACGCATGCATAGAAGGGGGCTATGCAAGCGTAAAACCCTTCTACGTATGCGTAGAAGGCAACCTTCACAGAACCATTTTGTGCAGGTCCCGGATTGGCCGGAGCTGCTGTTGACAGGTATGATATAGATAAAGATTATTTGGTTATCAAGCTCCATAGTCTAATGAGAGGACTTCTTCCTCCATGTCTAAGCCAGACGTGAAACTGCCAATATCTGGTTTTACAAAAACAGATCTTCTGTATTGTTCGTTAGGCCTCTCAACAGCTAGACACATTATAGGAACCTTTGGTTGCTGCTGATCCATTTCTCTGTGGGGCTCTTCTGTGGGGCTCTTTAGGAGGGGGAAAGTACATCAATTTTCAATTCAGAACAAGGTGAAGTCAAGAGATCCTTACTGGATGAAGAAATGCCTTCTATATGTGTGTGTGTTTTTCTTTTATAAAGGATACTAGACCTTAGAAATGTTAAGAAATACAGCTGTCTCTTGTGGTGGTAAGAAACATTAAATCAAGCTTGTATCATACTGCTGTAATGATTTCTTTGTCTTTCTAAAACAGGGGTTCTCAACCTTTTCAAGTCAGGGGCCAGGTCATGCTCCCTCAAAGAGTTTGAAGGGGCTGGACTGGTTGTCCCGCTGCCATTTATGGCTGTTGTAAATGCGACGGCTGTAAATGAGTCTGCAACCGATTCAGGTGACGGCGGCGGCAACAAGAGCGAGGACAGGGGCCAGATCTGGCCCATGGGACATAGGTTGAGAACCCCTGCTCTAAAGCATTAAAATGTAAACATTCTTTGCTGTAGAGCTTAAGACTCTCTCTCTCTCCTCTCCCCTTCGTCCTTTTGGTTATTAGACTTTCTTTGGCCGTTAAGAGTTCTCTTTTATTGCGCTTTCCTCTCAAACGAATGTTGGTAAGTTCTTAACCATCTGCTTGAAGATCTTTTGGGATACTTTGACAGGGGCTCACATTCCAGATGAGGGATTAGCCACCTGGTGTATCCTTTGCCTCAAATGCTTAAAGTGACACCCACCTGTATTAAAGATGAAGGAGCAGGCATTAATATTATTCTAGTCAAGTCATTATCTGGAGATCTGTCAGACGGAAAGCCACATTCTTCTACTTTGGAAGACAAATGAACAACCAGAAATATTTATAAAGGTTAATAGTTAAGAGCTCTATCAAATTGCTAGACCCAGCTTGGGGGCGAGGGTTAAATCATTGGGACTTTATAAGCGAGTAGTACTAAAGAGTTATGGGACAATAACTTAAGACAGCCATTCTCTGGAAATGGTAGTCTATTAGTATTTGCATTTGTATTATTACCATTACCGTTGCATGCTGATGTTTTCGCTCTCGATTTTGAAATCTATTTACAAATTAAGCAGAGGAGACATTATATGCTCCATGGTACTGGAGAAGGTTCTGAGTTCAAATCGTAGCCATGGCCTCCAATGTTCTAGAGATACAATAAATATGTCCTCAAATTGATTCTGACTTATGTCGATCCTTTCCAGGGATTTCTAGGTAGAGAACACTGACAAAAAGTTTCCTGTTTCCTTCTTCAGGGAGTTTCCCTGTGATTGTGCAGCTTGCCCAATGCTACACAGGTTGGCTTTTTTTCTGAGAGACATAGTGGGGAACTGAACCCCCAACCTCTGGCTCTGCATCCAGATACCCAATTCAGTAAGCCATCCAGCCAGCTCTCTTGCTATATTACAGGTAAAGGTCTCACTTGCTTGAAAGCCATTCATGCCCAACTTTAGAGGTTGGTGCTAATATCAGTATATAGCCAAAGAGCCAATGCTGTCTGCATCTGCAGATGTTTCCATGGCCATGTGGCAGGTATGAGTAGATGCCGAAGCACATGGAACACTATTGCCTTTCCCACCAAAGTGGTCCCTATTTATCTACTTGCAATTTCTTGCTTTTGAACTGCTAGGTTGGCAGGAGCTGGGACAGATGACAGGAGCTCACTCTGTTGTGCAGCATTTGGGTCTCAAATTGCTGACCTGCCAACCTTCCAGCTGTCAAGCTCAGATCTTAACCACTAGGCCCCCACTGACCCCTTGCTACATTAAGTTAAGCCTTTCCCTCTTTGGTCCATTCCTGGTTGATAAGGTGAGATCATTGATAATCTTCCACAGAGCTGTTAATGGACTGCCAAACATATGCAGTACTGAAGCCTGATGGTGGTTGAACTGCTGGACTGCAGCCCAAATGGCTGACATTGTGAGTTTGATCTTGACAGGGATCAAGGTTGACTTAGCATTACATCCTTCTGAGGTCAGCAAAATGAGCACCCAGCATGTTGGGGACAAACCTCTAATTACCTTGTGAATCGCCCAAAGAGTCCATGAAGTGCTATAGGGAGATTTATGAGTGTAATTACTATTGCCATTGCTACTGGAAAATCCAAACAGCTGAAACATGTTTTCTTTTTCCTTGAGGTACCTGAGATCTGAAAATATGATGGATCCTAAAGAAACTGCTAGAGTTCAGAGAGCTACTTCAATGAAACTGCAAGCAAGAACTGTGAAGGTAAAAGGTAAAGGTTTCCCTTGCTCGAAAGCCAGTCGTTTCCGACTCTAGGGGTCAGTGCTCATCTCTGTTTCAAAGCCAAAGAGCCAGCACTGTCTGCTTCTGCAAATATTTCTGCGGTCATGTGGCAGGCATGACTAGACACCGGAGCACACGGAATGCTGTTTACCTTCCCACCGAAGTTGTCCCTATTTATCTACTTGCAATTTCTTGCTTTCAAACTGCTAGGTTGGCCAGAGCTGGGGCAATGCAGGAGCTCATTCTGTCCTGCAGTACTCGGGAATCAAACTGCTGACCTCCCGCCTCTCAGACAGCGTCTTAGCCACTTGAGCCACTGTAGTCCATAAGAACTTTGAAAATTTGCTTCAAAAAGTAAAAAAAAAAGTGATTTGTGTCTCACCTGATTTGATTTGTGCACTCAGTCCAAATAGATTTATATATTCAATTTGCTTTTCCATGGAATCTATACACTCCATTTTTAATCTGTTCATGGTTTATTTTACTTTTATATTTTCTTGTCTATTTTAACCTTGTTTGACTATCATCGTCGTTGTTGGCTGCTACACGTGTCCGAGAATACATTCTCCCCCCCAAAAAATAAATAAATCATTTTCACAGTTGATGCATGTGTGAAAGAAGAGTGACAAACAGGTAAAATGCCATTAGCATGAATTTGTTTAAGGTGGGTCCCAGCTTGCCATGAAGTGACCCACACTCTGTGATCATGAAGCCATCTCCTGCGGCACATGTGAATGAGACATGCAGGATTTGACACCAGGACTACAATGGACTGTCGCAGCCTTGAGGATATTGACAAGGTGCACCTTTACAGCCAATCCATCTGGCATGGCCTTTTCCACCTCCATGACTGTTAGGAATCAGAATAGACAGTAGCTCCTCTTCCACTCCTTTTGCCATTGGGCCCATTATGATGGTTTCCAGTGGCATTTCCTCCACTGAGGGGACTATCACCCCACCTAAAGGGGCTCATACACCCACAGTCGTAGGCCTCTTTAGGGAGTCAGGTTATTTACCACCATCCAACACTTGGTGTTGAGTCACTGGCTGTATGGTCTACTCCATTACTGTAGTGTTTGACTATAAAACTCCTAGAATAGCATGCTCTGCTACTTGGGCTGTATGAAAATCTAATAAAAATAAGTAAATGAACGAACCAACCAACCAACCAACCAACCAACCAACCAATGAACCAACCAACCAACGAACGAACGAACGAACCAACGAACCAACAAACAAACAAACAAACAAACAAACAAACAAACAAACAAACAAACAAACAAACAAACAAACAAACAAACAAACAAACAAACAATGAACTAATCCGCATCCATTTGATTCAGTTAGTAATCTGGTCTTTGGCTGAATTTAGTGTACAGTCCTGTTCTCAAATGCTTAAACAATTATCTAGGGAGATACATGTGCTTTTCAAGTGTTATCACAGCCATTTTATGCTGATGTGTCTCTTAACATTGGAAGCATGGGGTTAGCTGGTATAATATGTCAAAAGCATTCTTGTGCAATGAGTTTGCACAAGAAACCATTTGAAATTGAAATGAGGCATGGCAGATTGCAAGTCAAATATGCCGTGTAGACTCTATACTAATATTTTTTGAAAATGTAGTATAAAGGTATCAACAGGAAATGGGAGGCTATAAGCAACTATATGAGAGTAGCTGAAAAAAAATAGCAATGACATCTAGCATGAAAGCAAAAAAGTACATAAAGTGTGAAAAACAAAGCAAAACAAGAAAGTGTTCATGTCGGCATTCCTATAGCAAAGCCACCAAATTGTTTTGGAACAAGTGTCAGTTCTGGTTCATAGGTGACCAAGATTGGTTGTCAGCCACATTACGGGTTTGAACAAGGCCAAGCAAAGTTGGTGAAATGAGTGTGCCGTTTTCCACTTGGCTCGTGACTTTGCGAGCAATTTTTCATCTTCAGGAGCATAAAAGAACAACGAAACCTACAATGCCACTTTAATCCTGGCTATCATCTCCTAACAAAGCCACCTTCTAGCCAACCAGCCTTGAAAAGTCATATAGAACCTTAAATCTTCTGAATGGAGTTCAGGAGCTAGTCTTTAAAAAAAAAGGTGATGGGGAGAGGAAAATCATTGTGACTAGAGATAAAAGAATATGTGCTTCTTCTTTTGTGTCCAGATCAAACTTTGAACTGCCAAAATGAAGCCACTTTCTTGGCTTTGTCATTGACCAAACTTAAGTCCTCATCGGTGCACGTTTCTGGCAGTTATCCGCAGACCAGTAAAAGAGCCAGGTTCTGTATCTCTCCACATTCACACAACATGTTGCTGTCTGCCAGCATCCCCCACTTGAGCATGTTGTTCTTGCATTTAGGGACTCCAACCCTCAGCCTTTTCAGGGTCCTCCAAGTGATGTAGGGGAGGTTGAGTTCCTCAGCTATATCCTTATTTTGCGTTATTCCTTGTCCAGTGAGCTCCTTCTTCCACCTTCTAATTTGGTTTTGCTCTTGCATACCATCAATAATATTTGTTCTTGCCATGTGTTTATATTTCTACACTGTGATTGTATACTGTCTTATGAAGTGACTTGATGTTGAACTGTACACCCTACTCTGTGATGGCGAACCTTGCCACTCCAAGTGTTCTTAGACTTCAATTCCCAAAAGCCCAAGCCTCTGTGACTCTAGACAAATGGGTTCACTGTGCATACTTGGGCTTCTGGGAATTGAAGTCCAAGAATGCCTGGTGTGCCAAGGTTCGTCATCACCATCCTAGCTCATGCTTGCCTTCACTGGGTGTGGTTTTCAAAGATCTTAGACTAAGGTTTTCCTACCCAAGTTGATGCTGAACATAAGCAATACTACTACCCACAATGAGCTATGGGCTTTCTCAAATTATCTGTCAGTCTGTGCTAGTGCATGCCTGTTAAGTATTCCATATTGGCTGGGAATTCCCTTATTTTAGTGCTTGTTCCTCCCCTTTCCCACCACCATCACATATTTTGAATGGCGGGGAAATGAGTCACTGCGCATGCACACCCATCGCAAAGGGGTTCTGCACATGTACAAAGGGGATCTGTGCATGCACAAATGGGCAATAATTTCCCGTATTTTCCAGAATTGCACTTGATGGGTATGTGCTAGTGGCCTAGCCCCTCAAGGCTGTCTGAGAGATCCTTTCCCTAGTCACAGGGTTCTTCAAACTTGGCCCTCCAGATGTTCTTGGACTTCAATTCCCAGAAGCCTTGATCAGCAGATGTGCTGACTTTGGCTTCTGGTAATTGAAGTCCAAGAACACCTGGAGGGCCAAGTTTGAGGAACACTGTACAATAAATATTATATCACTGTATTCTGTCACCTGTTCAAGCAAATTATTGCACTGCACCACTGCAGCTTGAAGCGGTTGCTCCAGATTTCCTAATGTAAGGTCCGGCACGTTTCTAATGAACAAAACAGCACATGGTGTTGTTTTGTTCATCTAAAAGTCTTAATGTATTTGCTGACTAAAAACAAATTCTCCTTTGGTGACTTGAAAATCAAATAACCTCAATAGTTTAAGCGTAGGTAGCAATTTTCATTAATGAAAGAGTTTGGTCTAGAGCAAGTTATTTTAAGTGCATTTAGTAAAAGACCTCTGCAATTTTCCCCCATGTCTGCAATTACTTAAAGTAATTGCATTGGCTGCAAATGAGCAATTTTATAAGGAGCTGCTTGATATGGTTTTTGGTTTTTTAAAAAACAAAAACAACAACACAGTGTCTCTACAAGTTTAGAGAATTCTCTGGCTTTTTCATAGTAAAGTTTTCCAAGCCAAAAAGTGGGAGATAACAAAGTCTGATTTTTATAAGTGTGTGCTAGGGACTGTGTGAACTTAATGGTTAAGATGCTGAACTTGATGATTGGAAGGCCAGCAGGCCAGCAGTTCAAGACCTGAGTATTGCATGATGGAGTGATTCTGCCTCGGGTAAACGCCCATGCCATGGACATGATTCCTCCATAGATTTGCCCAGCTGATCCTATATGATATGGTCTTAGTCCAGGGACTTAATAATATCCTTTATCGTTTACAAAGGAATGTGTAGGATTGCTCCAGATGTTGCTAACAATAGATTTGCAAGCATTTATTATTTGGCCTGTGGTGGCTCAAGTGGTTAAAACGTTGGACTAGACAACTGGATGGTCAGAGTTCAATTTCCAAGTACTGCATGACGGAGTGAGCTCCCGTCTCTGTCCCAGATTCTGCTATCCTAGCAGTTCAAAACCAAGAAAATGCAAGTAGATAAATACGTACCACTTTGGTGTGGAGGTAAACAGTGTTCTGTGCACTCCAGTGTCTAGTCATGCCTGCCACATGACCACAGAAATGTCTGCAAATGCAGATAGCGCTGGCTTTTTGACTATAAACGGAGATGGGCACTGAACCCTAGAGTTGGATATGACTGCCTTTTGAATGAAGGCTGTGTGTGTTGACTAAGCAGAGGGATGTCATCTTGTGTTGGATGGTCCTGTCAGTTATGTATGTGGAAGTAAGTGAGAGCAGGACCTGTGCACATACAAAACATCTGATCTTATGAGCTAGAGCCAGTTGCTAGTCCTTCCTATATAGAATGGTAGTCATGCAGCAAATGTCCTCACCTTCAGCCTTGTCCAGTGGTGGCAAACCTTGGCACTCCTGCTGTTCTTGAACTTCAATTCCCAGAAGCCCTGATCTGCAGGAGTGCTGACTTGTGCTTCTGGGAACTGCAGTTCAAGAACACCTGAAGTGTCAAGGTTCACCATCACAGGACGAGGCTGAAGGTGAGAACATTTGCTGCATAGCTACTGTTCTATATAGGACAGGTTTCTCTTCAAATATGACATCAGAAACACCCAGCCAGCACATGCATTGGTAATTTGGGGAGCTGTAGTAATAAAAAAAGTTTCCAAGCACTGGGTGGAGCCAACACTTGAAAAGGCATCAGGATAGGCCCATCAAAGTTCATGTAGTATGTCTAGGGACCAAGAGATTGGAACCAGCCCCATCAAAGTTCATGTAGTATGTCTAGGGACCAAGAGATTGGAACCAGCCCCATCAAAGTTCATGTAGTTTGTCTAGGGACCAAGAGATTGGAACCAGCCCCATCAAAGTTCATGTAGTATGTCTAGGGACCAAGAGATTGGAACCAGCCCCATCAACGTTCAGGTAGTATGTCTAGGGACCAAGAGATTGGAACCAGCCCCATCAAAGTTCAGGTAGTATGTCTTGGGACCAAGAGATTAGAACCAGCCCCATCAACATTCAGGTAGTATGTCTAGGGACCAAGAGATTGGAACCAGCCCCATCAACATTCAGGTAGTATGTCTAAGGACCAAGAGATTAGAAGTGTTACTACCACCATCGCTGGTAGAAAATGTCCAACAGAACTCCACTAGCATACTGATTTCCACCGCTAATTTATGTTGGATTTGAGACTTAAACATATACACACACAAAGTGACTTCCAACTGCATTTGATCTACATATCTCCTTGCATGTCCTTCGTTTATCAGTCATTAAGCCAGCAGCTCATTCTTTTGGCCAAGCCATCAATAGACTCTCATCACATCAGCTACTAAAGGATGGCCCCCATCACTTCTCTCACCTCATTGTGTGGAAAGGTTCGCCACCTTACCTTATCCTCAGTGCTCTTCATAAGGAGGCCACTTGAATGTCTTGAGTTCCGAAATGGAAATGACTTAACCTTGTAGCCTGTTAACCATGGTGGGAAATCTATGTTGACTGATCATTCCACAAGGCTGAAATGCTACTTTGCTCAATAATATGTAGGACATTCCCCTTTCTCTCTCCACCCCACCAATTGCCTTTTCTCTCTCTCCTGAAGCCTTGTATATGATAATTAGACAACATTTAATTTGGCTTAACATTTCTGTGTCAGTTTTGTGAAATGGAGACTATAATTAGGGAATACAGATCAAGTTTCTGTCAGACTTATAACCTCTCACTCTAATTTAATGCTCACTGCTATGATGCAATGTCACATGTAGTGGGGAGAATTCCCCTCCTTCTCCGCACTGTCTTTTACGCATGGCTGGTAACCAAGCTGCCTGTCAGCACAATGGAAGTGTTGGCAGCGATGTGAGGGCACCCTCTTGGCCGGGATTTAACAACAACCTATCAAGAAGGTGAACCCGACAACAATATCTACAACCTATGGCAGATGTATGAGGAAGGAGAACTCCTCTCTTTAATTTGCTTAGGTTCCATTTTGGTAATACAATTCTTGGCAGCAAGCAAGGTGAACATTAAAATTACCCTTGATCCCAACAAAAGTTCACTGGAGAAATCAAAGCAGACTTAGGTATTGGCAGCCACGCACTTATACTCTGAGTTCATCAAGGAATGACTAGCTGTCACTGTCTGCAAGAATTTCCAAACATTGAGATGTTGACAGTGATTGGACCTGATAGGTTTTCATTGGAACAATAGTCATTCAGCTCCTACTGCTCTTCAATAAAAACATGACCTAGAACAGGGATGCTCAACCTGAGGCCTATGGGCCAGATGAGGCCCATGGCACCATTTCATGTGGCTACCCACCACCTCCACCACACCAGGAAGTGCTATGTGGTGGAGGAAGGGCAAAATGGCTGTCCGGCCCCCATAGCTGTCTGAGGGAGCATGACCCGCCCCAGCTTAAAAAGGCTGAGAACTCCTGATCTAGAACATAGCCAGAGAACCCGTAGTGCTGTTGATATTGTTGAATCAGTACTCCATAGTTTGCTACACGTTTTGTGTATGTTTTCTCAGTCATGCCCGACTCTAGAAGGTGGTGCTAATATCACTTTACAGCCAAAGAGCCAAAGATGTTTGCATCTGTAGACATTTCCCTGATCTGCTAGGTTGGCAGGAGCTGGAACAGATGATGGGAGCTCACTCCATCACACATCACTCGGGTCTTAAACTACTGACCTGCCAAACTTCCAGTTGTCCAGGGCCGTAGCCAGGGGGGGACAGGAGGGGCAAAAACCCTCCTGAGCTAACAGCCTGCCCCCCAACCCACCATGCGCTGCCAATGTTATATATGTGAGTGTGACATTGTTGCCCCTCCTGACCTCCCTCCCCCCAAATAATAATAATGTAGAATCCTGGCTATGGCCCTGCAGATGTCAAGTTCAGCATCTTAACCACTAAGACACCACGGCTCCTAAATTCAAACATGGCTCTATGCCCTCGACCTTTCCAAGCATCAAGGCTTTCTCAAGTGAATCCTCTCTTCTCATTTAATGTCCAAAGTATTTTAGTCATCTCCAATAGTTGACCTTCCAAGGAACAGCCAGGGTTGATTTCTTTTAAGATCGACCTATTCATAGCATTATTCATTCATAAAGTGAGTTATCCTAACAATTATGTAAACACTGAAATGAGTTTATTTTTTAAAAAAAGAAGTATTTAGGTAAAGGTAAAGGTTACATTTGTTTGAAAGCCAGTATTTAAAGCATTTAATTGTTCCTTAATGTCTGAGGCCCTTAAGATATAGCTCTACTTAGTTTGCATGTAAATCCAGCATGGGCAGAACTCTTTTGTGCAAAGGACGCAGTGTACAAACAGTAAAGAGATGAAGCATATTTTCTGAATTAACTCTTATATAATTATTTAATCTTGCATTTGATCATGTGGACGTAGCCTAGAAGGGAAGCCAGTTGGGTGTTTTACCACATTCTACATTGCTTTGTGGATTTGTACTGTATTAGTTTGGCCAACTCAAGTGATGCATGTCTGAACAGCTTGTCTCATTTTTCCTCCAACATCTCCTGTATTTCTTCATTAGTTGTAAAGGTCACCCTTGCTCGAAAGCCAGTCGTATCTGACTCTAGGGTGCAGTGCTCATCTCTGTTTCAAAGCCAAAGAGCCAGCGCCAGTGATGCACTGCAGCAGGTTCTGTCAGGTTCTGCAAAACCAGTAGCGGAAATCCCCCCAGGCCATGCCCACTTGGTTGGCCATGCCCTCTTCCATAGCCCATAATGCAGGATGTTTGGCCACACCCACAAATTTGGCCCAGCCCACAGATTTGGCCACCACACAGAGTAGGTAGTAAAAAAATTGCAGTGCATCGCTTGCCAGCGCTGTCCGCTTCTGCAGACGTTTCTGTGGTCATGTGGCAGGCATGACTAGACACGCTGTTTACTTTCCCACTGAAGTCCCTATTTATCTACTTGCAATTTCTTGCTTTCAAACTGCTAGGTTGGTAGGAGCTGGGACAAAGACGGGAGCTCATTCTGTTCTGCAGTATTCGGTAATCGAACTGCTGACCTGCTGCCTTCCAGTCAGTGTCTTAGCCACTTGAGCCACTGCAGTCATGTACATGAGCAAGACATTTGGGAACAGAATGGGAACTTTCACTCACTCCTCTCTGCGGTTTTGTTTTGCTATAGGGACAGGTGTATCCTCTGTTCTGGGTGGTGAGGACGTCAGCATGGAGCTACCCCATTTTCCAACCACCTGCTTTTGTTCCACACGCCTTGTGCCCGGTCTTTCTGTTGAGCATAGAGGAATCTTCTCCTGCAGTGATGGGACAATGGGTGTAAAAGATACGATCTCTTTATCTTCTCCATCAGCTGTGAAATGTGAACCCACTCCTTTTCGACTCATGCTGCATTAGTTTGATGATGCTAATCATTTTTCTTGGCAAACCATCTCTGGGATTGTGAGGAAGGGGTCAAATGCAACACGGGAGGTATTGCAGTCCAAATTATGCATTGCTATGGGTGATGTTTCATCAAAGGGATTGTTTACAGTATACCATTGTGACACCATGCCAACGTTGGGCAGAGGATCTTTTAACGGGCAGGTGGCTTATGAGTGTTATACTCAACAAGCTGCTGGTTTTGGAGGATTAGACTATACTCCTATGTCCCCATTGATGTTTTCAGCACCACTCCCCTTGGAATCATATTCTCTTTCCCCCAATTGTCTGAGTGACACAACGAGGGGCTGTATGTCAGGAAAGGAGACCATATAAGTCGGATCTGGTAGAGGCATGATTGCCAGTGTGTTTGCATGGCAACGATGACGACAAAAAGGTGTGACTAAGAAATAACAGTAATTTGTAGGGACATGGAGAATGACTTGGGGAACTGAAGTGAGGCAGAGCCATTTGGCCCAGATGTGGGCACCTGGAAAGTCACATCTGGATTGTCCCAAAGACATGACCAGTATATAGCAGTGCCTATGGCAGTGATGGCAAATCTTTTAGAGACCAAGTGCCCAAACTGCAACCCCAAACCCACTTATTTATCACAGAGTGCCAACACAGCAACAGGGGAGGAAGGAAACACTCCCATCCATACCTGTCAACCGGAGCTCTGGCCAATCTGGGACCTGCGCAGAACGGTTCTGCTCAGGTCACGTTCTACGCAAGCGTAGAAGGGTTCTATGCAAGCGTAAAACCCTTCTACGCATGCGTAGAATGTGACCTGCGCAGAAGGGCTGCGCAGTACCTCCTTTCCCCTGCTGCCAAATTCTGGGGTTTTGCCAGCGCGGGGCGGGAAATGGTGCAAATCGGTGCCAAAAATCAGGAAATCCTGGCCAATCCAGGAAGGTTGACAGGTATGCTCCCATCGGGCTGCTGGGCAGAGGGGTGGGGCAAACTCTGTGCTAGGGGAGGGAGGAAGTTCTCCCATTGGGCTGCTGGGCAGAGGGGCGGGGTGAACTCTGTGCTGGGGGAGGGAGGAAGCGCTCCCATTGGCCTGCTGGGCAGAGGGGTGGGACGAACTGTGCTGGGGTAGCTGCACGGGTGCCCACAGAGAGGCCTCTAAGTGCCACCTCTGGCACGTATGCCATAGGTTCACCACCACTGGCCTATGGCTTCTACAGAGACATTTGCCTATGGGATTACATTCAAAATGAATCTTGCAATTGATATGAATAGGAAAGACCATGTCTTTTTTCGTGCCCTACCAAATAAACCTGGTGACTTTGATGGGTTGGAGTGGGCCCAGTTGAGTGGTTAACGGTATCCTAGATATGTCCAGTTAATCAAGGCAGCTCAATAAAAATAGACCACCGTATTTTGTTTGCCTTTGTTGCTAGGGTTTGTGCCAACATGGTGCTATACTTCTGCCCATCTGCATTCGCTGTCCTGATGAAGTTCAAGTTTGATTTAATGGTCACTTTTAGATCAAACAAAACTGCAACCCATGGATTTTGTGCATGTAGTACAGGAGGAGATGATTCCATACTGACTTGGGGCAGAGGAGGGGAAGGCTTCCAAAATGTCATCTGGGCACCAGAAGTTGATAAAGTTAG
This sequence comes from Bradypodion ventrale, assembly GCA_035047345.1. Taxonomy (NCBI): domain Eukaryota; kingdom Metazoa; phylum Chordata; class Lepidosauria; order Squamata; family Chamaeleonidae; genus Bradypodion; species Bradypodion ventrale. The sequence goes on from JAWDJE010000009.1 coordinate 35,434,336, forward strand.
AAAGGAAATGATGTTATATTGTCCATGTGGCAAAGGAATCTAACCTCTCGCAGAAATCAGGTGGCTGAATCATGTCTTACATGAGCCAAGATTTCTCTGTGCATTTTTATTTTTTTATAATGAGAAATCTAAGAAACGGAAGGAAATGGTTTGTGCAGCAACATTATACTTGCGCCTGTTGAGTGTCTCTTCCATAATGGCAAACAATATCCCTTCCCAAAGTGGTGTCTGGAAGATACAGTTTCGTTTTGTGGCACAGAAAGCAGAGCTGAGAGCAATTATTTCGGAATATGCTCAGAGAGGTGAGACACTGTACAGTCAAAACCTTTGATTCTCTGCTGGGATCGAGATTGTTTCTCTAAACTTGGAACAAAGCAAGGCTATTTCTCCTCCTCAGAAATCAGCCCGTTGGCTTTCAGAAAGTTCACCCTGGCCAGGGCTTGCTTATGACTAGGGTGAGAGCTGGACCATAAGGAAAGCGGGCCGCAGAAGAATAGACGCCTTTGAAACGTGGTGTTGGAGGAGGGTCTTGAGAGTCCCCTGGACAGCAAGGAGAACAAATAGGTCGGTTTTAGAAGAAATCAACCCTGACTGCTCTTTGGAAGGTCAAATAGTGAAGATGAAGCTTAGGTACTTTGGACATCAAATGAGAAGAGAGGATTCACTTGAGAAAGCTTTAATGCTAGGAAAGGTTGAGGGCAAAAGAAGGGGGTGGCAGAAAATAAGGTAGCTAGATGGTATTGTTGACACAGTGGGCAGAGTTGGGCGGGTTGAGGAGGATGGTGGAGGATGGGGTGCCTAGCGTGCAATGGTCCATGGGGTTGCAATTGACTGTGTGACTGAACAACAACTAAAAGGTCTCCCTTGCTCGAAAGCTAGTCATGCCTGACTCTAGCAGGCGGTGCTCATCTGCAGACATTTTCCTGGTCATGTGGCAGGCGTAGCTAGATGCTGGAGTGCATGGAATGCTGTCACCTTTCCCATCGAAGTGGTACCTATTTATCTACTTGCAATTTCTTGCTTTTGAACTGTTAGGTTGGCAGGCGCTGAGGCAGAGGATGGGAGCTCGCTCCGTTGTGCAGCACATGGGTCTGAAATTGGTAAGCTGCCGACCCTCTGGGTTGTCAAGCTCAGCACCATGGCCCTGCTTCTGAGAGTGCCAAGCTGTTATCTGAGTGCATATTCACGGGATATGTAAATGCACAAGGGATACATTTTTCACTGGAACATTTGCTTATGTAAAGACCCGCATGCACAACTACTCTTTGCCCAACTGACAGATTTGTTTCTGTGCTTGGTTGTGTCTTTTGCTGATCTAGAAGGAGCTTTTTTTTTTAAAAAAAAGCCTGATTTTGAAACCCATTCGAGGTTCCCTTTTGCTTTTAAAAATATCTTATCGATGTATGTGGTACAGATTATCTGACAATGTTTGATCATGCCCTTAACATCAGTTATACAGAAAAGATGAGTTAATAATGTAAATGTCCACTATCTTTCTTCATTGCCCCCCTCCCCTTTTCCAGAGAAACCATTCTTAATTTAATCCATACCCTAAGTGTGCTTTCCAGTTACAAAAATTTATGATATGTATCGGGGAGAAGTGAAATGGTGATACGAAATTGTGACTGATGTAAAACAGACATACGAAACGAGAGGCATTAGGACACTTGCTTTGAAGTTGGCTAAAGCTAGGGAAACGATATTCACTTTAAATTAAACCTGCTGTTACAGATACCTACTGGGTGCGGGAAACATTCTTTCCCTCTCTTTTCTTTTTTCTAAAAAAGAAAAACCCCTTCATCTCCCTTTCTCTCTTAGGCTTTGGATGTTGCTTTGTCATTTGCTAGGATGTTTTGGAAACACGGTCTTGAAAGGAGAAGCAAGCTGGCTTTGAATTGGTTGCAAGTCAAGATTGGTAACTGCAAACTAAAAGTTTGAACTGCAAACTTTTAGCAGTTTCTTGCCCCCTGAGCAAAGGACTTCTGGAGGGTGGGCAAAATAAATGAATGAACGGAAGCCTTTTCAAAATGCAGTTTTATTTATTTATTACTATATTTATATACTGCCTTCCTCACCCTGGGTGACCCAAAGCGGTTTACAAGTCACAACATATACAAGATATAGATTCAAACACATTAAATACATTATCCTCTGTCGGCACAATAGTTAATAGTTTGGGGTTGCCTACCGGTCGGTGCCTGATGCGCGATGTTCCGACGGAGCTCGGAACTCAACGTTCCTGATGGAGGAAAGGAGCCTGTGGTGGTGGTGGTGGCAGTAGCAAAGATTTTAAAGTCTTGCCACCACAGAAAAAGCTGTCTCCCATCATGGGACCGATGGCATGGGAAAGACAGGACAACGTCCCCCATCCGGCAGCTCTGGCGGCTCTTTTACCCTCTGGCCAGGTGGGGCCAGGGGGAGTGGTGCCAGCAGCTACAGCTCTCTCCCATCCTGGGACCGATGCCGTGGGCCCCGGGAGAGACAGAAACAACATCGAAGCCAAACTCAAACTGAGCAGATGCAAAGCAGATCACTTTAATGGTTAGCAAGCAGTCCATGCTTTCAGAACATTCCCGGTTTTGGACATGAAAACCATTGCATTGACACTTGCACTGGGCACAATCCTCAGCCCTCAAAGGCTATAATAAAGAAGCAACAGCAATAGCAATTACATTTATACACCAATCCATGGGGTGGACTGCGGTGGCTTAGTGTTTAAGACACTGAACTTGATGGCTGGAAGGTCGGCAGGTCAGCAGTTCGAGACCCGAGACTCCTGCCAACCTCACAGTTCAAAATCCAGAAATTGAAAGTAGATAATAGGTATCACTTTGGTGGGAAGGTAAACAATGTTCCATGCACTCCGATGTCTAGGCATGCCTGCCACATGTCCACGAAACATCTGCAAACTCAGACAGCGCTGGCTCTTTGGCTATAAACAGAGATGAGCACTGAACCCTAGAGTTCGATAAGACTGGCTTTCAAGGAAGGGCAATTTTTACCTTTACCTTACCACCTCATAGTAGTTAGAGCACACTCTGGGCAGTTCATAAGGTAATGAGCATCTTTGCCCCCAACATGCAGAGATCTTGGAAGGATGGAAGGTTGCATCAACCGTCACGATCGAACCCAGACCGTGAGCAGAGTTTTGGCTGCAGTACAGCAGTTAAACCACTGCACCAAGGGTAATGTTGGCATCAGGAGAGCATGTAACAGAAGGGCATTAATGGATGTCCCAAACGTTCTCAGCATAGTACCAGATTAATTGTCATATAATGCCTTCACCAAGTACAATGGCATCCCTTTCGTTCAGCCTTCTGTTTTCCTCTGTTTTGAAGTTGGACAGATCACAGAGAGAGAGAGGGAGGGAGTATTTATACTCAGAAATCTGAAAAAAGAATCCATCTGAACATGAGAGACAAGAGAGAGAAGACTAGTCCTGTCCACTCCATTGTCACTCTGCATCTGTGGATAACATCCACAGATCTTTCTCAACACATGGAGTCTCACCAGGTACTCCTGAACTCCGGTTTTTGTTCCCTGCTGTGATAGGGAATATTGTTTTTCTATTCAAAATACAATTAACAAATCTCAATTAGCAAATGCAAATTTTATGCAAATCTCTGTCCTCTTTCATGGTAACACATGAGCTACCGCCCTCTTCTTAAGGGGTCCACTGTTCTTTCTCTTACCAACTCCTGCAAGTGCCTTCTGTTATTTCCTACTTTTGCTACACTGCCTATTCCCTTGTAATCTGTTATTCTTGACAGTACGCGGGGTGGGACGCGGACTGTAAAGAGGTGCACAGCGGTCTCAACAGAAGGTTCGCACCTGGGCCGGTGCCTTTTCTTCCTTGTGAGAGTAACACAAACAAACAGGTCTTGGTGAAGAACTCAAGTGGGTTTACTCAAAAGCAGGTGGTGCAAGATATATACAGTGTGGCAACAGAACAAACAGTACAGTCCTCTGTAATTTCCCAGTTTGCTCCACTGGGAAACAATAATGGTGCAAGGTTATATACAAGTCTTTATGCAGTCTCTACACAGCTTGAAAAACTTCCATAGATAAGCTGCGGCTAAGGGCAAAGGCAAACAGCTTGTAGCTTACCCCCGAGTAACCTTTCTCTGCTGCAGGCAGGCAGTCCAAGCAAAGCCTTCCTTCGGGGCAGATTGAAGATTCAGTTTTTGCAGTGTGCTCTAGGGTTTGCAGAGCTCCTGTTCCAGGATGTTGGTAGAAGAATGAAGCAGTGAAGAAGAAGCTTGGCATAAAAGCTTTCGGCACAATGGGCCTAGTAGCCTAGGATGGGCATTGAAGCCAATGGTCAGCATTGAAGCCGAGGTAAGCACGAGAGCTAAGGTCTGTGGCTCTGCTTAGTCATAAATACAATGGCCATGGATCTCTCAAGAAACACCACAACACCTGTGCTTTTTCTACAGCTAAGCCTTATAGGACCAGAGACATAATGTGCCTTGCAACCTAGTTGGGGCACCAGGCAAAGACTTACATCCCCAACAATCCTTTACCAGCATTTCCTTTACATCCTTCTTTTTTTAGTTCTCCGATTCCACCCCTTTCTGGCAGCTCCTGACATGTGTTGCTGTTGCTGCTTCCTTTGTGTCAAAAGCAATCAAATTGTGCTTCTGGAGTGGAAGGTTCAAGAGGTTGCTCTCAATGCCTGGGCAACACCTGAATGTGTTTGCAGTCCTCACATTCTTCAAGGAGGCTTGAAGAATGGGTTTTGTAGTTGCACAACCAAAGTAGGCAGTTTCTTCTTTTGTTTCCCGATAAAACCCTGGACTGCCAAAATTAAGCCACTCTCTTGGCTTTGTCATTGGCCAAACTTAAGTCCGCATCAATACATGTTTCTGGCAGTAATCGGCAGACTAGTAGATGAGCTGGCTTCTGAATCTCTCAACATTCATAATGAATGTTGTTGTCCGCCAGCATCCCCCAGTTGAGCATGTTAGTCTTACAATTAGCGCCTCCAACCCTCAGCCTATCCACGGTCCTCCAAGTCATGTAGGGGAGGTTGAGTTCCTCAGCCATATCCTCCTTTAATGTTATTCCTTGTCCAGTGAGCTCCTTCCTCCATCTTCTAATTTGAATATAGCAGCATGGTATAAAACTAAAATAGGGCCACGGTGGCTTAGTGGTTAGGATGCTGAACTTGACAACCAGAAGGTCGGCAGATCAGCATTTCAAGACCCATGTACTGCATGACGGCGTGAGTTCCTGTCATCTATTCCAGCTCCTGTCAACCAAGCTGTTCAAAAGCAAGAACTTCTAAGCAGATAAATAGGTACTGCTTTGCTGGTAAAGGTAACAATTTTTGTGCACTTCGGTGTCTAGTCATCCATTGCCATATGACCATGGAAAGGCCAACTCCTAGAGTCGGATACTACTGGCTTTCGAGCAAGGGAGACCATTATCTTTATCTAAAGTGTCTGTCAGGTATTGTCTTCAGAATTGAAAATTATCAGAGCTGTAGTCCAAAAGAAATCTAAAAATTTCTCAGCTATATCCTCCTTTAATGATGTTCCTTGCCCAATGAGCTCCTTCCACCATCTTTTAATTTGGTTTCAGTAGGCAGCTGCAAAGTCAGAACTAGTGAGTAAGTTTCCCAAAAGATTCCTTCCAGCTCAATAACCCAGCTAATAGTCACACAGGCAAGAAAAAAGACAAAAAATCTTGCCTTCTCATGATGTGCTCAAAGTAGGACAGCCTCAGGACCATCAATTTTGCCTAATATTTCCCAAATATTACAGAACAGTCAGTCAATAATGTTAGAAGCCTGTGTGTGTTCATGTGTGGCCGTGCTTACATACTGTATTTTCCTAAATGTGTAAGTAAATTGATAGAAAGACTAGGTCTAACTGTTCAAGAAATATTTCCCCAGGATTCTGGCAAAATAGCTGTCATTATGGGATATGATCTTCATCTGACCTTACCAGTATTCCCGTGGCATCCAAAATTACTGTAATGATCACACAACACTAGATAAATGGAAGCTAAGTGAGAAAAGGATGAACAGAGAGAAAGAGCTGGCATGAAACCTCTCTTGGGCATTTATGAGAACTTCACTGTGGATTGGCTTCAGCTGCGTTTAGTATCTGTAAATGTTTGAGTGTTTTCTCCAAAGAACGGGAATTGTAGATTGAATTTCAGCTCTTACACATTCCAAAATTTTCCACTATTACAATAGCATGTTCAAGGGAGAAAAAGTTTACCTCTGAAATATCCTACTGGGCATGAAATAAGCCATGTAAACATGTATATCACAAATTAGTTTTGTGTTGGTTCCTGCATATATATGATACTAGCTGATTACCTGGCCTTGCTCGGGTTTTTTTCTTTAAAGGAAGTATAGTACAGTATAGCCTAAAAGGGTGAGGGGATGAAGGGGGCAATCCTAAAGTGACCAGTCTCACCCTTCAACCGTTGCCCTCTTTCCTCCCTCTTCTGAGGGCTTAAGCTAAAGGCTCCAGTGGATTTTCCCCCTCCCCAACACTGGGGTGCCACTGCCCCATTTTCTCCCCCATTCCGCTCCCTTCTCTGTTCCACACCATCCTGATACTTTAACAATAATAACCCGTCGAAGGAAAGAATAAAAACAGGTTTCTTTTCTTTTTAAATTCTTTTTTATTCTTCAGCTCTGGGAAAGTGGTGGTACGTGCTTTCTCTCCTGTCAGTGGGGGTGTCCCCTTTGTGTCCCAATTTGTGGGGCATAAACCCCCAAATGGGTTTCGAGACCCCCACAGTGCTGATCTCGCAAGTCCAAGGTAGGTGTGTGCCAATTTTCAGTGAGATTGGTCCAGGGGTGTGGGTTCCTTTAGAGCACATACAAGACCACACCTCTGTTTTATAGATATAGATAGAAGGGTTATATTGTGCCCACTGATATGTCTTGCTTGCTCAACCAGAAAGAAGAAAATATGTTAACGCTTATATAACTGTTTAAAAGACAGTTCAGGAGTAAAGTGTTAAGTCTGACTGTCAAGTTCATTTATCAAGGGCTGATTTAATGTTTCTTCAAGAGGCTTGGCTAGGAAGGGAGGATTTCATTAAGCTTCACAGTGGTGAGTCTCTCTTTAAAGGAGGGTGGCTGTTGAATGCAAACAAGAATGTCTAGGGAGTCATTTTGATCCATCTTCCTCAGAGTATAAACACTGGTGGCCTCAAAAATTGACACCATCCATAACAGGGTCTTTACAAGCCTTTTGCTTCCTCTCTGAGTTAATATCAGTGGTGTTCTATGTTATGCCTCCTGAGGCATTTTCTTTCTGATGGGATGACCAAATATTTAACAAGGAAGGGCTAGTATTTCATGCAATTTCTCAGTAGGGACTTCCTTAGGATGCATTGTGTTAGCTGAACTCTAGAATCCCACAGTGGCTAAGTGTTTAAGGCACTGAGGTTGGCAGATTGGTAGTTCAAGACCCAAGTCCTGGATGACAGAATGAGATCCTGTCGTCTGTCCCAGCTCCTGCCAACCTAGCAGTTTGAAAGCAAGAAATTTCAACTAAATAGATAATGCATTGGCAGAAAATGTAACAGTGTTGCATGTGCTACAGAAACATCTTCAGGCACAGATAGAGCAGGTTGTCTCTCCCCCCCCCCCTGTAAATGGAGATAAGCACCACTCCCTAGAGTCGGACATGACTTGCTTTCGAGCAATGGAGAGCTTTACCTTTATATCAGGGATTCTCAACCTGCAGCCTGTGGGCCAGATGTGGCCCATGGCACTATTCCATGTGGTCCTCCACTGCCTCTACCACACCAGGAAGTGTCATGTGGTGTAAGAAGGGCAAAATTGCTGTCTGGCCCCTGAAACTGTCTCAGGGAGTGTGACCCGCCTCCCTGCTTAAAAAGGTTGAGAACTCCTGCTTTATAGAATCCCCTTCTGGCCACATGGAACTTTGGTCAAGGAATCTCTGGCATCCCATTCAAATAATCCCAACATAGCCATGAGACGACAATGATAAGACAATCAAAACTGTTTCCTGGTAGTTAGTGGTGTCTGCCTGCTTGTTTCCGCACAAGTCAGTTAAGTCACATTGAGTTTCCTTAGCTTGCTTTTTGGACCAGTGATTCTCACACAAATACAGGTACTTGGTGAGTCATTTGTTTCTGGAAATGATAACAGAATATGGGTAATACCTTTTTTTGTTATCACTGCAGTGGCTTAGTGGTTAAGACGCTGAGCTTGGTGAATGGAAGGTCAGGGTTCGATACCCGAGTGCTGCACAACGGATCTTGGGGACATGAAAGGAGCCTCATTTGGGTGTCCCCTGAGTGGAGTTTCTCCAGCAAAAATCCTTTTGTTGTTGTTGTTCAGTCGCACAGTCGGTTCCGACCCTTTGCGACCCTATGGACCATTGTTCTCCAGGCACCTCTGTCCTCCACCATCCCCCTCAGCACTCCCAGTTCTGTGCCCGTTGTGTCTACAATACCATCTAGCCATCTCATCTTTGGCCTCCCCCTTCTTCTTTTGCCCTCCACCTTTCCCAACATCAGGGCCTTCTCAAGTGAATCCTCCCTTCTCATTTGATGTCCAAAATACTTTAGCTTCGTCTTTACTATTAGCCCTTCCAATGAGCAGTCAGTGTTGATTTCTTCTAAGATTGACCTATTTGTTCTCCTCGCTGTCCAGGGTACTCTCAAAACTCTCCTCCAACACCACATTTCAAAGGCATCTATTCTTCTGCGTTCAGCTTTCCTAATTGTCCAGCTCTCACATCCGTACATTACCACTGGGAATACCATTGCTTTGACTATTCTAATTTTTGTTTGCAATGTGATGTCTCTGCTTTTCACTATGTTCCCCAGGTTTCTCATGGCTTGTCTCCCAAGAATCAGTCGCCTTTTTATTTCATGGCTGCAATCCCCATCTGCCGTGATCTTTGATCCCAGGAAAGTAAAATCTGTCACTGCTTCTACTTCTTCCCCATCTATTTTCCAGGAACTGATTGGGCCTGTTGCCATTACCTTGGTTTTCTTGATATTGAGTCTCAAACCAGCTTTTGCACTCTCCTCCTTCAGCCCAATCAAGAGGTTCTTTAGGTCTTCCTCACTTTCTGCCATTAGGGTGGTATCGTCTGCATATCTCAGATTGTTTATGTTTCTCCCAGCAATTTTAATCCCATATTGTGATTCCTCCATCCCTGCATTTCGCATTATGTGCTCTGTGTATAGATTGAATAAGCAGGGTGATAAAATGCAGCCTTGTCTTACTCCTTTTCCTATTCCAAACCACTCTGTCATTCCATGTTCTGTCCTAACTGTTGCTTCTTGGTTCATGTACAGATTTCTCAGGAGGCATATGATGTGCTCTGGTATTCCCATCTCTTTAATTACTTGCCACATCTTGTTGTGGTCCACACAGTCAAATGCCTTAGTGTAATCAATGAAACAAAAGTAAACTTGTTTCTGGTATTCCTTTGTTTTCTCCATGATCCAACGTATGTTGGCAATGTGGTCTCTAGTCCCCCTGCCTCTTCTGAAACCGGCCTGCACCTCTGGTAGTTCTCTCTCCACATGCTGCTGAAGTCTGTCCTGTATTATCTTGAGCATCACCTTGCTGGCGTGTGGGATGAGTGCAATTGTTCGGTAATTTGAGCATTCTTTGGCGTTGCCCTTTTTTGGGATTGGGACGTATACTGATCTTTTCCAATCCTGTGGCCACTGTTTTGTTTTCCAGATTTGCTGGCATATTGAGTGTAGTAATTTGACGCCATCATCTTTTAGCGCTTTGAAAAATTCGACTGGGATACCATCATATCCACTAGCTTTGTTGTTTGCAGTGCTCTTTAGGGCCTTTATAACTTCGCTCTCCAGGATGTCTGGCTCGAGTTCAGTTTTTTCATCATTGTGGTTATCAGGAGTGTTGAGGTCCTTTTTGTAGAGTTCCTCTGTGTACTCTTTCCATCTTTTCTTAATCTCTTCTGCATCAGCTAGCTCTTTTCCGTCTTTGTCCCTTATCATGGTCATTTTTGCTTTAAATGTTCCCTTTATTTCCCCGATTTTTCTGAAGAGATCTCTAGTCCTGCCTCTTTTGTTGTTTTCCTCCATTTCTTTGCACTGTTCTTTTAGGTAGTTTTCCTTATCTCTCCTTGCTTTTCTTTGAAATTCTGTGTTCAGAAGGTTGTATTTTTTCCTTTCTCTTTTGACTTTTGCCTTCCTTCTTTCCTCTGCTATTTTAAGAGCCTCATCAGACAACCATTTTGCTTTCTTACGCTTCTTTTCTTTTGGTATGGTTTTCTTTGCCGCTTCCTGCATGATGTCCTTTATCTCTGTCCATAATTCTTCTGGCACTCTGTCTATTGCGTCCAGGCCATTATATCTGTTCATCACCTCCACCGTGTATTCTTTAGGGATGCTGTCTAGGTGATATCTGTCTGGTCTTCTTGTTTTCCCTATTTTCTTTAGTCTTAACCTGAATTTTGCGATCAGTAGGTTGTGATCTGAGCCACAGTCTGCTCCAGGTCTTGTTTTTGCTGATTGTATGGAGGTTCTCCATCTTTGGCTGCAGAGTATGTAGTCAATTTGGTTTCGGTGTTGGCCATCTGGTGATGTCCATGTGTAAAGTCGCCTCTTGTGTTGCTGGAAGAGAGTGTTTGCTATGACCAGTGCGTTCTCTTGGCAGAACTCTATCAGTCTTTGCCCTGCTTCGTTCTGTACTCCAAGACCAAACTTGCCTGTTATTCCCTCCACTTTTTGATTTCCTACTTTGGCATTCCAGTCTCCTAATATAATTTGGACATCATTTCTTGGTGTCTGTTCTATGAGGTGTTCTAGGTCCTCATAGAACTGGTCCACTGTGGCTTCATCTGCACTAGTGGTTGGTGCATAGACTTGGATTACGGTGATATTGAAAGGTTTGCCTTGAATTCTGACTGACATCATTCTGTCATTTTTGAGGTTATATCCCATTACTGCTTTTCTTACTCTCTTATTGACAATTATGGCTACTCCATGCCTTCTAAGGTTTTCTTGTCCACAATAGTAGATATGATGGTTTCCAGAGCTGAATTCACCCATCCCTGTCCATTTTAGCTCACTGATGCCCAAGATGTCAATGCTTATTCTTTCCATCTCATTTTTTACCACTTCCAGTTTACCTTGGTTCATTGATCTCACATTCCATGTCCCTATGCAGTATTGCTCCTTACAACATTGCATTTCCCCTCCCCCTTTCCTGTCCCTCCCCTTCCTCCCCTCTGAGGTGTTAAGCATCCTGTATCACCTAGCCTGCCCTTTTGTTTTGCCTTTTGTTTTGGTCAATAGGGTTCTCTTGGCAAGATTTATGGCGTGGTTGCCGGTGTCTGCGCCATTTTTCTCTCCTCATACATTTTATCACAGTTTTTAAAAGTTTAAAAACATTTAAGACAACATATTATCATGCATATTATCACACTTTAAAGCACAGTTTCTATGTCAGTTGCTATATTAAGTCATTTTAAAGTCTTTATGTGAGTTACTATATTAAGTCATCAACATTTCTGCATATTTAACTACTTATCCTTTGTATGGGGCTCTGAGTCTCACCCCCTGGTTTAACTCCTTTGCCTTCTTCCCTTCTGCCAATTGGACCTCTCCTTCGGCGCTTGGTTGTTTTCAGGGCTTGGAAAAGGCTCTCGTCGGGGCGACTGGCTGGCCTCTCCCCGCCCGGCTGGTCTTCCTCCTCCCTTGCCTGCCCAGCTGGAGATGGTGGGGACCGGCTCGGAAGGGCTCGCGTTGGGGCGACTGGCTGGCCTCTCCCCGCCCGGCTGGTCTTCCTCCTCCCTCACCTGCCCTGCTGGAAATGGTGGGGACCGGCTTAGGAGGGCTCGCGTTGGGGTGGCTGGCTGGCCTCTCCCCGCCCGGCTGGTCTTCCTCCTCCCTTGCCTGCCCAGCTGGAGATGGCGGGGACCGGCTCGGAAGGGCTCGCGTCGGGGCGACTTTTAACCCAGAGTAATTTCTGACACAAAATTTAAACAGCTCCTCCAGTGGCTTGGTGATAAGATGTTGAGCTGGAGACTGGAACGTCAGGTTTTGATACCTGAGAGCTGCACTTGGGGACATGAAAGGAGCCTCATTCAGGCATCCCCTAAAAATCCTTTCAACCCAGAGTAATCTCCGACATGAACAAGCAACCTTCTTCTTTGTTCAAGCTCTGGAAATTAGTAAATACTGAAATATATAACTCATTGTTGTGAAAGCCATGGAAATAATCAGAGGTGGAAGGAGGAGTCTGATTTTATGTATTCCTTTTCTTGTACGTCTTTGGGTTGTATGTGCACACACATGCGTTTGGTCGCACTTGACCTAAACTTTTAAATATCTTCACCACATCTTTAAGATTCTGCCAGTGCTGTCAGGTGAGGTTATTTGTCTAGGGTGGAATATGATTGTTATTTTTATTCTTGTGCTTGACCAAAAGCCAATTAAACAAGTTGCTTCTAGTCCCTTGTTAAAAGACAGTTTCTCCCTCCCTTGGCATTAATTTTAATGCTTAAATAGTGTGTGTGAGTGTGTGTGTGTATTCCTGAGGCTGCATAAAGATACGTTTTAAGTAGAAGGTTAGCTTGGCTGGAACAGAGTCAATGCTCAGTGAAGCCTTTCGCATATATAGAATACTGAATATCTAAAGCGTTACTTAGCATCAGAATCAGTTCTGGTTGTCTGGCTGATGGACAATTTTTGCCTGACCCAGTCTCTTTGTAAGTGACCTATGCTGTCTAGACAGTTGCGTGTTATTTATATATTCATTTCACAGGCTCATAGAGTTCCTTTTTAACTGAAACCAAGGATGCAAAGTTGGCTGTTGGTTTCACTTTCTGACGCAAGTTTGGGGTGGTCAACCTTCTTCACCAAAAGAGGCCCTTCACTGTTTGTAAGTGTGACGCCCAACCAAATTGTCCATTCATACACATATCTTAGTATGACTCTTCAAGGCCACTGATTACTCATTTATCCCCAAAAATTGGGTTCCTTTTGTTTGTTTGTTTGTTGGAACAAGGTCAACCATTGAGGAAGTCATCTTGAGGCTTGCTAATTTCAAAGAAAGGTAATCAATTCTTCCTAGAATGCAAACTTTCTTATGCCAATTTGAGGGAACTACCTTCACCACCAAAAACACCTTCCAATGTTTGTGAGCCCTGGTGGTGCAGTAGTTAAACTACTGTACTGCAAACAAAAGGTTGTGAGTTCGATCCTGATCAAGGTTGACTTAGCCTTCTATCCTCCCAACGTCAGTAAAATGAGTACCCAGCAAGTTTGGGGCAAAATGCTAATTAACTTGTGAACTGCCCAAAGTGCACTAAACACTATGTGGTGGTAAATAAATGTGATTGTTTTTTATGAGTGTGCCCCTACCCAAATTGTCCATTGTTCATTCATATACATATCTTAGTGTGACTCTTCACGGCCACTGATTTCTCATTTATCCCCAAATTTGGGTGCTTTTTAAAAATAATAATAAGCTGATACCTACATTTATGGTGGGAATGAAAACCAGTCAAGAAAACATGGGGAATTTTTTAAAAATGAAATTAATCAAATATTATCTACAAAATTAGAAATATGTCCCAGAATCACACTACTAATGGATCTAGGAAGCATTAATATATCAAAAAAATAAGAGGGAAATGATCATAACAATGATGACAGCTATGAGGTTACTTATTGTGAAAAAAAATGGAAAATACATTGTGAAATATTGCTGGATGATTGGTATGGGGAATTTTGGAATATCGCAATGAATGATAGATTAACTTGTGAATTAAAGTTTAAGAAAGGACTAACAAAGAGAAATGGCTTAAAATAGGTAAAGGTAAAGGTTTCCCTTGCTCGAAAGCAGTCGTATCCGACTCTAGGGTGCAGTGCTCATCTCTGTTTCTAAGCTGAAGAGCCAGCGCTGTCTGCTTCTGCAGACATTTCCGTGGTCATGTGGCAGGTATGACTAGACACCGGAGTGCACGGAACGCTGTTACCTTCCCACCGAAGTGGTCCCTATTTATCTACTTGCAATTTCTTGCTTTCGAACTGCTAGGTTGGCAGGAGCTGGGATGAAGACGGGAGCTCATTTCCGTCCTGCAGTACTCGGGAATCGAACTGCTGACCTTCTGCTTCCCAGTCAGCGTCTTAGCGACTTGAGCCACTGCAGTACCCTTAAAATAGATTTGGGGAGAATTTATAGAATATGTACAAATCAAAGCAAAAGGAACAAAGCCAAGACAAGAGTATAAAACTTTCTAGGAAATGGGCATGAACATATAGAACATTGTCGATAGAAGTGAAATAATTACAAATTGGAAGCACACATCCCATGGTGTGTGTGGAGCACAGAGTTAATTGTTTTGTCAATGTAAAATTGTATGATTTGTTGATGCATGTGATAATGATGTTTTTGTGTGTTTAAATGTTTTCAAGTTTCAATAAAATTATATATTAAAAAAACAAAAAAAACCAAGCTGAATTGTTGAGGAAGTTACGTTGTGGCTTGCTAATTTCAAAGAAAGGCAAAAAATATATATCTTCTTGATCCTGCTGGAACTGGTGGGGGTGGTGATGGTGTAGAAGCAGTTTTTAGCTCCCTGCTATCTCTGCACTGAAAATGTCAAGAGGCTTAAAAATAAAAAGTCCCCGCTCCTCGCACAACCTTTTCCCACTAAGCAATTTCTTACAGTGTAGAAAGGGAGGTCATGTTGAAACAACCCTGAAACCACTCTGTACGAGACAAGCCTGCACAAAGGTAAACTGTTATAGACCTTGATAACAGGAGACTTTCTCCCTGGAATCATGATCTAGGAGTGGGGAGAGAGAGGGCATGGAATAACACAAGCTGTTGATGTTCGGTGGAAATCATCTTCAGGACCTGTAGCTGATCAGTTGATAGCAGTTCCTGCCACCCCTCCCAAAAGACAATGTTGCCATCATGTGTCAGTTGCTTTCAAGCTTTCGGTGTGCAAAAATACCAAGCCTACCAATGTCTTTAGCCAATGCACAAACGAAATCCGTCAAAATAAATTCCTTTACTTCAGGTCAAGAATATGTATATACAGAATCCAAATTAGGTTTATATTGAGTAGCAGAAAACCAAAGCTATCCGGTGTACAGCTTTTCGAATACTTCAACAGGGTTTTCTATAATGATGATACAAAATAATAATAATCAATATATCTATATACATACATACACACATATACACTGTTTATCTACATATATATAACAATATATTTTATCACAGTCCAGAGGATACACTTACCTTCTCAATCAGTTTCTAGAAATGTATTTAATGATAATAGATAGATTCATCTGCGTCATGGCCTCTTTATTTTTTCATATGTGCCTCGACGTTGTACTCAATTGCAATTGAGTAAAGGAATTTATTTTGACGGATTTCGTTTGTGCATTGGTTATCACCTACCGTCTAGCCACTGTGTATTTTACCAATGTCTTTAGGCCTTCAACATCTGGCCTTTATTAAGATGGCTGCTGTTTTGATTTTTTTTAAAAAAGACACAACAACAGACAGTTGTATTTGATATCATTAACAGCAAGTGGGTGCAAAGATATGACAGATAAGACATGTTTGACATAAATAATGAAGATAAGGTGATGGAATTTTTAAAAAAGAAATCTCAATTCTGCCCAGGTGATCCTTGGATACAGTAACACAAGATGGCTCCTATGCACATGTTTTTATCTAAAAATGCAAACATCATGAGAAAGATCTGGTTGGATTCAAGATCACTCTGCAGTGGTACCTCAGATAAAATCTGATGCGGATAAAGTCTGATTCAGATATAGTCACGGTTTTCATGCATACGTGATGCATCATCTAAAGCCCAAAACTGCTAAAAATGGATGTTATCCTAGATATTTGGTATAGGAACCTCGGATAAAGTCCATTTTTGGACGTCACTCGACGAATCGCCCATTTGATTTGGATAAAGTCCAAAATCGGATAAAGTCCAAACTTGTGGAACAGAGTTTGGACTTTATCTGAGGTTCTACTGTATTAGTTAGTTGTTCTCATGAACTTCAGCTGGAAGCCAATTGATTCTTTTAAATAATAAATAAATATATATTGTTGCAGGCTAATACACAGTTATTGGGGAATAAAGCTGTGTGTAGTTTGGTGGGGTTACTTTTGAATAGTAACATAAAGGAAACTGTCTGCTCTCCCATGAACCATCACAGCTATTGGAATGGACTATGGCGGGTGGTCTTTCTTCTGTCTATAGGTGGGACCGCTGGAGAAAGAGGCATGGCCTTCCTGGTGGTTGGACCACCTGTGTGGAATTTCTCCATGGTGGAGATCTTTAGAAAAAGGAGTCAAAACTTGCAGTGCTAACTCCTGCTACACACTCACCTGCCCAACATTTTGTGCAGGTGAGGCTGGGTACTTAGATCCATTGAGGTGCTCATTCCTTCAGCCCAAATAGTTGCGTCTATTTGGGTAGTGGCTCATACCTGAAATGTTCCTTGTGGGGAGACTGACACCTCCTGGGAGTGGAAGTGGAGAAAATGATTTACTGTGTGTCTGCCAGAAGCCAAATATAGGTAGCTTAATAGGTGGAAAAATTAGCTTAATATTATATGCCTAAATCCAATCACTAGGAGGCTCATTCAGTCTTCTGAAACTATCAGTCAGCACTTGGGTAAATCTCATTAATCCAATGGATCAACTTAAATGGGACTATCAACTGAATTCAGGCTCATAAAGTTAAATTTAATTTTACGAACAATGATAAGTTCTTGGCTATATCAGCCCCTTCATACTCACAAGCAAGCACATGAAGTGACGGGAGGAAATTCTTCTATTAACATAAATGATAAGAACATGATCAGTTGTCTGCCTGTCTACCCATTAATTTATTTTTATAACATACATAGATGAAGGGATTAAAAATAAGTGCACAGCAACAGTAAAACATAAAATATGCTCAGTACAAAACATTAAAATACAACAGCCAGAATCCTATTATGCCTGCCAGCATAACTTCATAGGGATAAATCACTGTAGCTATTGGGCACAAGTTGAAGAAATCAGTGATGGCATTTGTTGTTGGGCATTGAGTCTTAACAACATGGTGCACAACAGCAAACACCAACACTGACTATTTAACTGGTAGCAATTTGTCTCCAAGAGTGACTCTGATTGTGTAACACCAAAATAATAAAAAAAATTAATTGGATTTTGGCCTGTATTTACACCAATAAGATAAACGTAGTTTGGACTAGATGGGAAATTGTCAGAACAGGTCAAAGCTCAAAAGGAAGAAAGCCGTGTCTTGTGTTTGTTTTTATACCTTGTTGATGCAAGAGTTACAGAAAGGATACTCCAAAATTTGGGAGCAGTGGTCTCCAAATTCCATCAGCTTTCTTCTTCTTCTTCTTCTTTGTGGAATAGAAGGAAATGGATGCTGTTTGTTTTCCAAAGTATTTTTGGTTATCTTTAAGCTGGGTCTTTGATCACAAGGACTGTTCCAGAAGAAGAGGTTGGTGGATTAGGAGGTTCTGCTTAATCCTGAGAATTTTGACTACTGCTTGAGCAGTGTTCAATTGCCCAAACAATACAGAACTTCTCCTAATCTTTTGATAGATTTCAGATTCACAGCCTCTTTACCATGTCCTTTTGGCCTGGAGAAGTGAGCTCAGTAGGAAGCCAACCTACCAGTGAAAAACATGAAAACCTACTGCTAATTGTGTGATTAATACCAAGTAGGTTTACTTCTGGCAGCCTCCACCAGTGTTAATTGGTGTCCTTGTAATATTTCCTTGATGTTATCTCTCCACCTTCCTCTGGATCTGCTTCGTGATCTTTGTCCTTTTCCTCTTTCCACATATGCCTTCACTTTATTTGTTCACCATGGCAAATAGCTTTTTTTAAAAAAAATCATGTCAGATGCACACAAAGGTGCTTTCTGGATTGAAAGGATTTTTGCTGGAGGAACCCCACTCAGTGGATACCTGAATGAGGCTCCTTTCATATCCTCAATATTTTCCCCCCACCAAAGTGGTCCCTGTTTATCTACTTGCAACTTCTTGTTTTCAAACTGTTAGGTTGGCATGAGCTGGGACAGAGACGGGCACTCATTCTGTCATGCAGTGCTCAGGTTTCGAACTGCTGACTTGCCCACCTCCCAGCTAACAAGGAGAGCTTCTTAACCACTGAGCCGCTGCAGTCCAGGCAAATAGTTGAGGATGATAAGAACATAAGAACAGCCTTGCTGGAACAGGCCACAGCCCATCCAGTCCAGCATTCTGTCTCACACAGTGGCTCACCATTTGCTTCAGGGTATTTCCAAGCAGATGCCTTCACCTGTTTAGGATTCCCTAGAAATGGCATTGAGAGATATGATGGAGCATTGGAGTCCACCATCATCTGGAGGGGCACCACACCTCCACGCCACAGATGGACGATAAGTTTGATCCATCAGGGTCGTTGTCAGCTGGGATGCTACTCGTATCTGAGCACACATTTTTCCTGGAGGTCATTTTCTCAGCTGGTGGGCGTGTCTCTGGTGACTCCACAAACTGATCCTGGCATGGAACATGCGGCCACACACTGTACACTGAATAGATGGTGGAGGATGTGGTTGGGTTTGATGAAGCCTCCATGCTTGTCACTTAGCTTCTTCATGTCTGCGACATTCCCATTCAACGTGATCAGTAGCTGCAGAGATGGTATGGCACCAAAGTTGGGTGATCTTCAGCCATCGTCTCCCAAGTTTGTAAGACAGATGTGGGAAAGGAATGCAACATTGAAACCTGACACCTTCATGGTTTGTTTCAGCTGGTCCTTCTAATGCTTCAAAGGAGCTCCTTGAGGTCTTGTTATGGGGAGCCAAGTTCCCCATAAAGAATTTGATGAGGAAGCCTGGAACCATCCATATGGTGGACATGCCCTATCCATTTAAGATGATGGCCTATGATGGAAGCTTCAATGCTATTTACATGTACCTTCTCAAGAACTGTGATGTTGGTGACATAGACATCCCACTTGATGTTCAAGATGGACCTTAGTTTCTGTTGGTGAAAGCGCTCAAGCTTCTTGATGTCTTGGCAGTAGAGGGTCCATGTTTCACAGCCATACAATAATGTTTAGATAATAACAGTTTTATTAGGGTGGCAGTGACGACAGTGATGATGGTTTACATTTCTAAATTGCAATTTTTGGGTTGGGGGTTGGAGAGCAAGCTGTCCCCCAACATCATTCCCAGATAGCAGATGTGGGAAAGGAATGCAACATGGAAACCCGAGAGCTTGTCCCTCTCCATCTGGTGAATCTTTCTGTTTTGCTAATACATCTGAAGATTAATTTCTCATACTGCACACAGCTCTGACTTTCCATGCTCATGTTTAGTGAGGTGTAGAACTCTCCAATAGATTCAGTGCTCCTTTTTTTCATCCACTGTTGGGAAGTATATTTAAAAGCAATTGCCTTTTATAGATTTAAATTACAAAAGTCCTGATACCATGTGAAAAGCCCCAGCAAATCATGCAAGCATACAAATGTGGAAATCTTAAGGGGCCCCCGGAAAGATACTTGGGACTAATATGAATGTAAATAGGATTAGCTGCCTGCATTAGTGTCTGAAATGCAATTTAAAGTGCTTTCTGGCTAGTCTGAGGATAGATTCTGAAATATATATTTTGCTCGCACCCAGTTATGCCACTAATTATTGACTCCTAGTAAACAGGTTCTGTGGGATGTTGAGTTAACAAGTCTGTTAACAGAAGATGTCTCCCCACCCTTCTTCCTTACAGTAAAGGAAACTGCCGTTGCTTTAAATCTGCTGTCAAAAGATATTTGAAGTCATGGTGGAAGAGTGGAGAACAAAGAGGCCGTCAAACACACATACACACATGCACGGGGGATAAGATTTAGACATGCAGCGAGCATCGCATTGACATGCTTAGAGACAATGAAGTCAGAACTCAATCTCCGAGGAAGCTAGAGGGAAAAATTTGGGGGTGGAGAAGTGTTAAACGTATTGCATTAAAAATACAGATTTCTTCCCTTTATTATTGGTAACACATTGAAATCAGTAACCATTCTCTCTTGTGACCATCATTAGGTAAAGGTAAAGGTCGCCCTTGCTCGATCGCCAGTCGTATCAGATTCTAGGGTTCAGTGCTCATCTCTGTTTCAAAGCCGAAGAGCCAGCACTGTCTGCTTCTGCATATGTTTCCGTGGTCATGTGGCAGGCATGCCTCAACACTGCAGTGCATGGAATGCTGTATTCCTTTCCCACCGAAGTGGTACCTGTTTATCTACTTGCAATTTTTTGCTTTTGAACTGCTAGGTTGGCAGGAGCTGGGACAAAGACGGGAACTTACTCCGTCGTGCAGCACTCGGGAATCGAACTCCGACCTTCCAGTCTTTGAGTTCAGTGTCTTCACCACTTGAGACACCGCAGTCCCGTGACCATCATTACCAAGAGACTATATTGCTCCCTGATTTCTTGGATCAGGAATGTTTTGAGATTTTTGATGACAAACGGAGGATAATAAAAACTGGGATCAGGAGGGTAAACTAAAATTATGACTGCGCTTCTTTTCTCATATACATTGTAAAAAATCACCTTAGTTTGCAAGCCTTATGCCATTATCCTGTTATTTTGGAGATGAAAGCACCCCAGGTTGATTGATTGCGTTTTGCAAACTTTGGTTTCCCAGAAGCCTAAGCCAATTCTCCAAAGCACTAATCAGCAAATGGACTGACTTAAGTTTCTGGGAACTGAAGTCCACCAGTGTTCCATGGAACATAGATTGGGAAACGCTTAAGCAGTGGTGGGCATCAGCAGGTTCGCACCAGTATGTGCGTACCGGTAGTAAACATGGCTGGCCCCACCCTCCTCCTCCTCCTAGAAGAGGCTTCAGAGGGGGCTGGATCCATTCCCCCCTTCATCAAAGGCTTTTCCTGTGCTCCATTTCGCCCCAAACTGCATCCCCAGCCACTCCAGAGTGGCTGGGGAGGCACATAGCTCAACAACATAGCTCAACCAAAAAGGCCCAGCATGGGCCCAGATTGGATTCATGATGGAGTACATTTCTCTGTATGTCATGTGACTGCTGGTAAATAGACCACATTGGACTGTTCCACAAGCGGTCCAAAGTGTGAGCTTTCCCCCCATGTGATAGGCCCTTTATCTAGTTCTGGTCCCAATGAGACATGTTGAAACCATTAGTTGGAATACTTTTGCTGACAGCTACACCACGTAAGCCAATGACATCACCAACTGCAGCATTTTTATTGAAAGAATAAAACATGTTCAGTTGTTCCACTGGAGATCCCAAGCTTCCTCTGTAATCCTTTTCATCGTTGGGATGTTGTTGAGGGCTATAGGATGGGAAGGGGCAGATTTTAAATTGATGAATATTGCCAACACTGGGATGAATTTACTGATTGGGATTTTCAGAAGTTGAATAACGACCTCTGTTCCATTAGTGGTTAAGGCACTAGGCTTGGCGACTGGAAAGATGGGTTCGATACCTGGTAGCTGCATGATGGGGGACATGAAATGAGCCTCATTCGGACATCCCTGCAAAAATACTTTCAACCCAGAGTATTCTCTGACATGAAAATGAATGAACCTTTAAACCAGTCTTGAATTGAAGAGGACTTCCGAGAAAAGGACTTCCCCCAGTAGCCCTTAAAACAGAGGACTATTCTGTGTAAAGTAGGACATATGGCCACCCTGCCCTTCTGCAAGCTACCAGCCAGCTGTTCCTTAACTGGGCTTGAAAAGAGTGGATAACATCTAATTAACTTTAATTATACACAAATTAAACAAGAGCACAAATGAAACCCAAACAGAGCTCTGAAGTATTTACAATAATAAAAATAAATGAGTGTTCCTAGTTTTCTCCACACACACCCTTCTTAAATATATTCTAATTTTTTTTCTTTTTTAACTGTTCAGGTTGAATTAATGCAAGGGACATGAATATGTATTGGAAGTGCTAATTCTTTGGGGTTTTGAAAATTCTTACAACCACATAATTAAATGAGTGCCTTTAGAAATACTGATAAAACCCATTGCCATTCAAACATCCATACAAGACAACAGGGGTGTAAGCTCTAGGCTTCAAAGATTACTTGGCCACCAGCCAGTATTTATCACAACATTTCCATCTTGGATGATAAAATTTAATCATTTTTATTTAAATATAAATCAAAATTAATGCAGCTTCTTAAAAGAAGACAGCATAAACTAATCACTATATCTTTATTTGAGCAATCCTTTTGCTTCATTGTCTTCCTTCAATGCCAAAATGCCATCTTTTGTTGTTTTGGGTTTCTTCCACCCCCCTCATCTTTTGGATCATCCCTCCTTCTTTCTAAAGGAAAGGGAGCTCTTCTGATCCCAAACAAGCTCTATCTCTTAATTTTGCTGAGATCAAAAGGAAGTCTGATGTTCCAATGTAATGACGATTATGCCAAGAATGGTTGCAGTGGGGGATTTCTGAACATGTTTATCCATTTCTTTCATTCCTTTAGGAATCTGTCACTTTCGCTCTATCATACTTTAATATTTTTTTTTTAAAAAAGTTCTGGTTCTTTTCATTCCTCCTTAACAGGGGTTCCCAAACTACAGCCCCAAACTGTAGCTTGGGAAACAGTGGATACATAAGATATATGCATACCTGTTAATTTTTGGATTTGAAAATAAGGGAAATTTTGGGTCACATCCCCTCCCCACAATCCAGGCACATCCAAGAGCCTAGAAGAGACGGAGCCACCAGAGCCAAGGGGGAGGTAAATACTGTAATTTTAAACCCCTTTCCCCATTCGCTCCCACATCATTTCATAATATGGTGATTTTTTATGGAACTGTTTTTTACACTTATATCAGTTAATTGTCTACTGTCTTAGCCTTGTGTACCACAATTTTTTTAAAAAAATCTGTGTTTAAGACAGGATCACTGAAATATCCTCTTTATGTTGTATGCAAATATGATTGAAGCTGATTGGCTCATTGTCTCTTCCCTTTAACACCCTCTTTCCCAGGAGAGAGAAGATTGGGTGGCAATATAAGTTGAACTAACTAACTAACTAAATATATAAATAAATAAACACCTGGTCTACTTACACTGCATTGATCTCCTCTTTGATCTGTCATCTTTTTGATAATTCTTCAATTCATTTTTCTTCCCCTTCCCCATAATGCGCTCTCTCTCTGTGTGTGCATATATGTGGATTGTATGTACACCCACACCCACACATACACACCAGATTCCAAAGACTGGAAGGTCATAAGCTGCAGTATTCAGTTTTCCATAGAGGTCAATGTTAAGAGATTGTGTGTTTCCATTTTAGGCTTCTTTGCCAGAGCTGATATCACACACACTCTTAGGCGTGCAATGCAAATTGCATTCCAACGAGCTAATTATAGGATAAATGCCATCACTTAACTAGGCAGCAAGCATGTCCTCTCAGCATGGAGCTATCATATTATATACATTTGCTGTCTGCAGTGTAATTAACAGGATGAAAATATTACTGCCAGACACCATAAAAAAATTAACACATTATCTTAATTGTCTTTTCAGCTCAGGTAGCGCCTATTACCATTTCAAAAGAAGGGCCCCTGTTCTAAAACACTAGATTTTTTACCCTTTCTATCTATCTTTTTTTTTATTCTGCTGAGAAGATGCTGTTAATCCCCATTTCACCCTTTGATCAGTTCTTTTGATATTGTTGGACACCAATGCGTCCATTTTTCCCTTTGAACTCTTCTTATCAAACTATTACTGAGATCTGTTGGCGTGGAACTTGGCTGCAGCAAAATAATTTTTTTTCTTCCTCCCCTCCCTTTCAATCTATGAAATGATGGTGCAGAAAGGCTTTGCATTATACTAATATTTGTTAAACGATAATAATTTTGTGTGTGCTTGCTTGTCAACTATCTCAGAGCTGAAAATGCGATTTAGCCAGTATTCTGCAATGTATTCCTTGTAGCTAAAAATTATTCAAACTATAGTTATTGCTATTTTACTATTATTACTATTTTACCGACATTGATAGCCTTAGTATTTGTATATACCAGGGATTCTCAACCTGTGGCCCGAGGCACCATTTCATGTGCCCCCCACCTCCATCACACCAGGAAGTGCCATGTGGTGGAGGAAGGGTAAAATGGCCATCCAGCCCCCGAAGCTGTCTGAGGGAGCGTGACCTGGCCCCCGGATTCAAAAGGTTGAGAACTCCTGGTATATACTGTAATCTTGAACGTTATTATATTTTATATCATACCTTTTATTATACTATGCATATATTATGATTTTTACATGACATATACCAAATCTTATTTAATTGGATTTAGTTAGAGCAGTGGTTCCCAACCTTCTTTTTAGCCATGCCCCACCTAAACACCTCTAAAATCCTGATGTCTCCCCCTTGTGACATATAATTTTTATTATTCAAAAAGTGAGCTCCTATTCATGCGGAGGAAGCCTAAAAGGCCATTCACTGTTAATAACTCATTCTCAAATTGCCCCCCTTAAAAATCAAATCCCCCCCTGTGAGAACCACAGAACTAGAGCATTCTACAATTTGCTCTATAATCCCACCACAACATATTCAATCGTGTTGTAAACATTATATCTGTAATCTGTTCTGGTCTTTGACTGTAATAATGAATAGAATTGAATTGATCACATTTGGGCCAACCGGTCCTTCAGTACTGTTGTATAATCTTACACACATCTTCTAATTCAGGGGTTCCCCACCTAAGGCCTGTAGTCCGGATCTGGCCCATGACACTATTTCATGTGGCCCTCCCACCCCTCCAAGGGCATTTGAGAAGCAAAATGGCCACCCCTTTGAAGCTGTTGGGACAAAATGGCCATCCCCATCGTGCAGGCAGGGCAAAAATGTCTGTCTGGCCCTCAAAGCTGACTGAGAGAGCATGACCCGGTCTCTGGCTTGGAAAGGTTGGGAATCCCTGTTCTAATTTATCAGTACAAGTCTACTTCTTTCTATACCTCTCATTTTTGTCTTGATAACACAAGTACAGTAAAACATCGCATAAAGAGTGCCTCGTTTAGAGACTAACTTACTTAAAGAGCAGAATTTTCTCTGAACGGTCTCGCTCACTTAACAACTAAAAACAACCAAAAGCTCACTTAACAACTAAATTGGGGTTCACAATCCCCCCCCCCCCGTCAGAAGTCACAATCGGTCACTTACAACGGCAGCAGCGGCACCTTTTCCAAGTGTTTCACTTAAAGAGCAACTCACTTAAAGAGCAATGCCGTGGAACGCATTATGCTCTTTAAGCAGGGTACCACTGTATATACAAGGAGAGCCTGTACTACACTCAGTGTTTCTACCCTACATCTGAGAAAGACCTTGTTTTGACAGAGCAATTTAAGGACTTCCTTTAGGTTTCATGGTGGAGGAATATTTCTCTTCGGATTACGCTTGCACCCATCCAAGTAAAACCCCCTGAAACATAACTTGTGACAGGACCTGGCTTTGAAGATCTATCAGTCACATCGACTGTACTGTGGGCACGTCAAGTAACTTGAGAGAGGAAATCTATCAATCATATTTGAAAGAGCACAGGTTGTTCTTCTGTCTATGTTTCTTACCAGCTATGTTTCTGCCAACGTTTCTGCAATAACTGAAGGGAAGGAGGAGCCAGGATGACACTTCATGGAAGGCTGTTATGCAGGGGTGGTTGGTGGAATCACCAGAATTTTGTGTGAGAATATAACCTATCAGTGGTAAAGGTAGATGTCACCCTTGCTCGAAAGCCAGTCATATCCGACTCTAGGGTTCAGTGCTCATCCCTGTTTGTAAAGAGCCAGCGCTATCTGCATCTGCAGACGTTTCCATGTACATGTGGTAGGCATGCCTCAACACCGGAGTGCACGGAACACTGTTTGCCTTCCCATCAAAGTGGTACCTTGCAATTTTTTGCTTTCGAACTGCTAGGTTGGCAGGAGCTGGGACAGAGATGGGCACTCACTCCGTCATGTAGTGCCCAGGAATCGAACTCTGACCTTCCAGTCAGCAAGTTCAGCATCTTAACCACTTGAGACACCACAGTCCCTACCTAAAAGAAATCCCTGGAAAATTTGGTTAAACAGATAGGTGCTCCTGACGGTAAAGATTTTTCTGAGACTTGAGGTCTAGCAAAGCAAACAATGCTGATCTAAATCAGAAGATGATGAAATGTAATCAATTCTGGCTCTCGAGAGTATTTTTATATCCCTTTGCTTCCCCAAGTGGCTTAAAATGCCTAACGATACCCTCTAATAGCCTTCAGAGGGCACTATTAGCCATTTTGGGTCATCCCAAAAAATTGCTTTAAATTGAAAGACTTTTTAATCTCAAACTGGAGTTTACTGGAATGTTTGGGGATGACGACACCAGGGCAGCCATGGGTGCTCAGAAACTATCCTGCCCTAATCCAGGTGAACAATTGTCTGATGAAAGGTAGAATGTGTTTTGCTTCAGGCAATGTTTGGGTCCAGCCGTGTTCACAAGAGGGAGCCTCATTTTTCACGACTCGAAACTTAAAATGTATAGAACGGAAGTTAAAATGTAGAGAAATTGGCTTAATGCATACTGATGGCGGAGCTGATCTTTACCCTATGAAAACCTGGATAAGCACATATCCTTAAAATATCAGGATTCGTTACCTAGGAGCTTCTGTGTCTTTCATAAAATTTGAGAAATAAGGATTTGGGAAAAGATATTTATCATCAACCTCTTAGAACTGCAAAGCTTGAATGCACCCTATGGGTCATTGAGTCAAGAAGGCACAGCGGAGAATTGAACACCTAGCAGCTAAACCATTGAGCAACCCAGCAGTTCTTTTTATTTTCAAGGTCTTTGCAGGTTTGGGCTTTGTGTGTGTGTATTCGTTGGCCTAAGTCATGTCTGACGGATGAGGAGGCCAAACCTGACATGTAGGGAAGCTTACTCCCATCACAGCTGTCCATGACATTCAAGAGGAGCAATAGCAGCTAGTGACACAGTTAAGTAAAATCCACCCCATTGAGGTTGGCCTCTCCAATCAAAGAGTATGCTCTTCCAAATTATTTACAGTCAATAGAAACATTTTACTCTAATATCAGCGAGGCGGTAAATCTACCCCATGTTTTGGAACTTGCCGGATCTACCCAACACATCTTCAGTTTATTGGATAGTTTCTCAAATGTTTGGTTTAAAACCCAGACTGGATTCACCACTCCATTGCCTTTGGAGCCACAAGTATTATGGCTGTTGTTATCTTCAGCATGGATGTTGAAGTGGGTCAGCTTGTAGGGAAAATGAAAGCTGAACAGTCTGTTCCATGGCGCAAACTAATCTCCACATGTTTTTAGCTTAGTCTGTCTAATGCAGTTTCATTTTTCTGAACATAAATCTATTTTTTTTATTAAAATAAACGTTTCCTCCCTGGACTGCAGAGAAACACTTGACCTTCTAAGAGGAAGACGTAGGGGCTTTCGAATCTATAAAAATCTTTATGAGTAGAAAATGATCTTAATCCTGAAAGCTTTCCTGTCCCAAATATAATACAGAAAATCAATGATGAGGGGAAGAATTAAGAGGAGCTGCTGCAACATTTTCTGGTGAGCTTCTGCAGTGGCTCAAGTGGCTAAGACGCTGACTGGGAGGCGGTAGATCAGCAGTTTGATACCTGAATAGTGCAGGTTGGAATGAGCTCCCGTCTCTGTCCCAGCTCCTGCCAACCTAGCAGTTTGAAAGCAAGAAATTGCAAGTAGATAAATAGGGAACACTTTGTTGGGAAGCTAACAGCATTTTGTGTTCTCCGGTGTCTAGTCATGCCTGCCACATGACCACAGAAACATCTGCAGAAGCAGACAACGCTGGCTCTTAGTTCAGTGACCAATCACTGGCCTTTTATTTCTAAGCTGGCTGTTTAATCATGGAAGGTGTGGACATTTGTGTCTTTGGAGTGATAACATTGCATCACCTAACAGTGAAATTTGTTTCTGAGCAGAAGTTGAATTGAATTGAATTGAATTGAATTGTTTATTTATCAGTCTTATCTATCAAGAAAGGGACACAGTGGCTTAGAGGTTAAGATGCTGAGCTTGAGACCTTCCAACCAGACCAACTCCTGATATTTTGCTGCCAAGGTATTTTGTTCAAGACTGAATGGTGTGTTTTGCTTTTCCAATAGCCCCAATCTGCTGCCTGAGATACCAGCCTCACTCTACCTAATGCAAGATTTGGCCTTGTTTTCTCCTACTTCTTCTGTCTGCCCCCAAAAGCTAGTTATTTAAATGTTTGCCCTTATGGTAGACACACCTTGCTCTCAACACTTATTCTTCACTGTCAGAAACAGCCAAAATCATTTCAAGATGGCTCTTATGTTTGACTTTGAACCATGACATCTTCTGTTTTATTGATCAAATTTCTCTCTCATGAATTTGGTTAAGACTCCTATACTGCCAGAATCCTCACCTTTGATAATAAGTGGGGGATGGAGAGGGGGGGAATAACTCTTCCTCCCCCCCCCCTAAAATGTGTATCAAAAGGATAACACAACTTCCAACCATCTCCTCCAGCTACAACTTGTGTAGGGTGTTAAATGGATGCTTGAGATGGATATATCATGCAGAAGATGTTAACCTTTGAGCCAAACACATTGCTGGAAATATATGAACCTGTTTGCTGGTGTTTTTTAATCATGGAAATTGGAAACACAGAAGAACCACTTTCAGGCATGATCTCAGACTGAACAGCTATGTGTTTGTGCAGGAATCACAATTGCAAAATAGACAGACAGACAGACAGACAGACAGACAGATAGATAGATAGATAGATAGATAGATAGATAGATAGATGGGATCCACCTTAAACAAATTCACGCCAGTGACATTTTTCCTGCTTCAGGAAAAAAATGCATTATCAGATACGAGTTGCAGTCAACGACGAGATAGATAGATAGATAGATATGAGCAAATTTGCAATTTTTTACAAGTTTCTGTAGAAAAGAATAATTACAAGATAGCAATATAAAATAATTCTTCTACCCAGGCCAATAACTATTATTAATACATATTGTCCTTTTACTGTAATTAATAAGGGTGAATAATTTCATCAGTAAAGTTTTCTGGGATCAATAAGGAGATTCTGAATTTCGAGATGACATTTCATAGGTACAGAGTCAGACACATTATGATGTCAGAAATGAATCAACGAATCTATCTGTCTGTCTGTCTGTTTATTTATTTAATATCCTGCCCCAATTGGTGGATTACAGTAATAAAAGAACAGCCCACAATACAATACTATAAAAAAGAACAATCCAAGCAAAATAAAAATAAATGGTAAGTATTAATAAACATTAATAAAATACCTACCTAGATGGCATTAATAAATTTAAATTCTTGCAATAATTATTAACCTATTTTTCCTATTCACAGCCAAATGACACAGGCATCGAAACAAAAACAAAACAGAAAAAAACAGAATGCATAGTTCAGGAATCTTGCACCTTTGCAATCAATTACTTAGAAGGGAAATGCAAGCTGGAAGAGGAACATTTTCAGCTGTTTACAAAATACAACAATTGTGGAAGCAGATCTAATCTCCATAGGCAACTCGTCCCATAACGTAGGGGCCACGACATATAAATTCTACAGTCCCAAACCCTCTTCTCCTTTTCCTTCCTCTGCAAATGCCTGTCCTCTTTGGGAAGGATGAATAAATGGGGACTCTTTGATAGAACAAGAGACTGCAGTGGTTTAGTGGGTAAGATGCTGAGGTTGAGGACTGGAAGGCCGAGGTTCAATGCCTGAGTACTGCATGACGGAGTGAGCTCCCAGCTCGTATCAACTTAGCAGTTCAAAAGCAAGAAATTTCAAGTAGATAAATAGGTACCACTTTGATGGGAAAGTAAACAGCATTCCATGCACTCCGGTGTCTAGGCATGCCTGCCACATGTCCACAGAAATAATTGCAAAACGCAGACAGCACTGGCTCTTTGGCTATAAATGCAACTTTGTAATAAACTGTATTTGGATATTTTTGTATATCTTGTATTCTTGTGCTGCTATTGTTTGATTTATATGTAACTCTGTTGTTGAACTGCTTGAATATTTGTATTGACTATTTTATTGTATTGGCTAGGTTGATACTTTGGTATTTTATTGTAATTGTATCTCATTGTATTATTTGTATTTATAGTATTATTCATTTTGTATTGTTGAGAAAGCTTTCTTTTGTTGTAGAGAGCTTTCTCTTCTTATGTTGTTAGCCGCTCTGGATGGCACCCGCGCCAGAAGGGTGGGATAATAATAATAATAATAATAATAATAATAATAATAATAATAATAATAATAATAATAATAATAATAATAATAATAATAATAATAATAATAATAATAATAATAATAATAATAATAATAATAATAATAATAGATGAGCACTGATCCCCAGAGTTGGATATAACTGGCTTTTGAGCAAGTGTGACCTTTGATAGAACAGCCTTCAAAAAGGAAAGAAAGCAATTGAGAAAGCAACTTGGGCACAGAGCCAGAGAAGCCGGCCCAGGCTTTTTTTTTCCTTGGGGCTGAGCAGGAATTTACAATTTGTAATGCACAGTAAGAACACGCATTGAAAATAAGATGGATACTTCAATGTGCATGATATGTTTAGATGGTAACGCTTTGCACCCACTTACTCAGCATAACCGATTGCATTGTCACGATCTGAGAGGAGGAAGGATCACTTGAGCTACATTCCTCTGGAGAAACGTGACACCAGCCAAAGGCCGTCCCAATCTTCATGGTTCAGATTCTGAATGAGAAGAAAGAGGAGGAAATCTCCATGGATCGCAAAGGGTCACTGATATGTTTGGAACTGTGGCTTACCCTCCTTTCACCGTGTTCTCCACAAACAGCAGGAGACCAAAGCCAGAAGGAAAAATAATGAAATAAGTTTTTTCCAAGGGAAAGGGAGGGGTTCAAGTGGGATGGTTATTTATTTTAGAAATCTAACACAAAGTAAAGGCCCTTACATGAAAGCCCCCCACCTCTCGGTTCTTCGGTCTGTTTTTTCAAACAAGACTTGCAAAATGGAAAAAAAAACACACACAAAAGAGGCCATACGTTTAGAGTCGCCCCTCTGGGAGTTCTCCAACAAACAAGCCCCCTTCCGAGGAAGGCTCTTCCTTTATCCTCATCCTCACATCTGAAAGCTCCATACAGCAAAATCCTCTCTCTTTCCACTTGAGTTCCTGAGGCAAAAACCCTGAGGGTCATATATTCCCACTAGCTCAAGCAGATGCTCCTTGGCTTTAATGAAGGACATCAGGACAGGAACTCCGTTGTGACTGGAGGAGACACCTTGAAGAGCCAACGTCCCTCCCTTGGGCAGCTGGCAGAAAGAGAATTCCAGGGACCAGCTTTTGACATCCCCTCTCAACTGCGCATTTCAGCGTTTTCACATAAGAAACAGGCATACAGTGTTCTGTTGGGAAAAGACCAAATGTCTCCCTTGAAGAACCATCTCATGAACATAGCTAGCTGACCAACTTGGGTTACTCATCTACTTCACATAGTGGCTTGCCAAGGTTTCAGATATAGAGCTGTCTCTCTTCCTGAGGGTCTTAAGACAGGAGATAGTAAAGGTTAAGTTCTCCCTTGTTCAAAAGCCAGCTGTGTCCAACTCTGTGGGGTGGTGTTCATCTCTGTTTACAGCCAAAGAGCCAGCAAGGTGTGCATCTGTGGACATTTCCGTGGTTCGTGTGGCATGCATGACTAGATTCTGAAGTGATCTGAACACTGGTAACTTCCAACCAAAGTGGTACCTATTTATCTCCTTGCAATTTCTTATTTTCAAACTGCTAAGTTGGCAGGAGCTGGGACAGACGACGGGAGCTCATTCTGTCACACGGCATTCGGGTCTCGAACTGCTGAACTGCAGATCTTCCAGTTGTCTGGTTACCATAAGTCAGAGGCCGCTTGATGGCACCACTCTAAACTCTCTAATGCGGCAGTGGTTTGTCCTCCACCCCTTTCCATAGTGGATGGGGCTTCATGCTGCTCTTTTTAATCTGCATTAAATTCCCATGCAGATTTAGGATTTGGAGTGGAGTCTCTTCTAACAACTCTTCCTTCCAGCCTGGAACAATTCAGTTTCCTCTCTGTTTTTCCAAGCAATTCAAAGATTAGTAACACTGTAAAACATCTGAAAGGATGCGGGAAGTTTCCTGCTGCCTTGAGTGTTGTGCTATGTTATCTTTGGAATAATTTCCTGGTCCCACTGGAATATGATAGCGAGTTATTGTGTCATGGAGCTTATTAGTGTGCCTATGGGAAACATTAATTTTTCCTGACATCATACCGCGTTTTTCAATAAATCAAGTTACTTTTTAAATGCAAAGAACCTGATAAAAGTTAAATGGAGTCAGGTTTGATGTGTGGCTGTGAATTTGAGGCTTCAGAAGAAAGCCTCCGTCTTTTAAGCATTGCTGCATATGATAGAATATCACAATGAGAAATAAAAATAACAAATATATTAGCCATTGAAGGTATTTGAAGTGTTTGTGGGGTGTTTGGTAAAAATAGGTTTTCTTCTTCATTCGTGTCCCGATCAAACCCTGGAGTGCCAAAATGAAGCACTTTCTTGGCTTTCTTGTTGGCCAAACTTAAGTCCTCATCAGTGAATGTTTCCGGCAGTAGTCGTCAGACCAATAGATGAGCCGGATTCTGTATCTCTCCAAATTCACACAGTATGTTGTTGTCTGCCAGCAGCCCCCACTTGAACATATTGGTCCTACACAGTAGTGGGCATAAAAAAAAATTCCTACCGCACTGCGGGTGTGGCCATGTGACTGGGTGGGCATGGCCTGTTGGCCATGTAACTGCTCTTCACTACAGAGCAATGCAAATAGAAGCCTCTTCTATTTTCATCACTCTATAGTGAACCTCTGAAGCCATTTCCTCTTTGTCCAAGGCTTTTCCAGGGCTCCGTTTCACCCCAAAGTGTCTCCCCAGCCACTCCGAAGCCTCTTCTAGGAGGAGGAGGAGGAGGAGGAGGAGGAGGTGGGCGGGATGGGGCCAGCCATTTTTACTACCGGTATGTGCATACTGGTGCAAACCTGCTGATGCCCACCACTGGTTCTACATTTAGGGACTCCATCCAGTGTTACGCTGCTCCAGGTGCCCACAATGCCCAGGCAGCGGTAGTGGAAATTCCCCCAGGCCACGCAAACTTGCCCGGCCACACCCACCTCCCTACTCCAGGCCATGGCGTAGGGAGGTCAAGTGGGCGTGGCCCTCAGAGTTAGCCACACCCACAGAGTTAGCCATGCCCATGAGTTAGCCATGCCCAGAGCATCACTGACTCCAACCCTCAGCCTCTTCAGGGTCCTCCAAGTGACATAAGGGCAGGTCAAGTTGCTTAGCCGTATCCTCCTTTAATGTGGTTAAAGGATAGCCCTAAGAAAGTTTGTTCTTGCCATAAAGCTCCTGCTGGATCTGAGCTGGCAACCTTGAGGCTCATTTCTATTCAGAGGATGTCGAGGGTCATTCTTCTGCTTAGTTCTCTCAGCGTCAACAGCTATTTCTCTTCTGATCTTAGGTGGAGCGATACCAACAAGAGGGTATATTTTCTCTCCTGGTATTGGTTTGAGGCATCCTGTCACTATACACATGGCTTCATTAACAGTGATGTCAACTTTTTTTGCATGTGTGGATGCACTCCATACTGGAGCAGCATACTTTGCTGATGAGCTAGGTAAAAGTAAAGGTTTCCCTTGCTCAAAAGCCAGTCATATCCGACTCTAGGGTTCAGTGCTCATCTCTGTTTCAAAGCCGAAGAGCCAGCGCTGTCTGCTTCTGCAGACATTTCCGTGGTCATGTGGCAGGCATGACTAGACACCGGAGTGCACCGAGCGCTGTTACCTTCCCACCTAAGTGGTCCCTATTTATCTACTTGCAATTTCTTGCTTTCGAACTGCTAGCTGAGGAGATGTTCAGGGCCAAAGCTGAAGTATGCAGTGTGGAGGGTTAAGTTCCCCATTTATAGTTTGTGAGCTTCCTGATGCTATTGTAAAAATAGGTACTTTGTTAACTACCAGAGTTTTTGCCCTGAAACAGAAGCACTGGCCAACTAGCTCAGCAAGTATAACTTTTATTCATTTGACAATCCTTCCCCCGACCGCACAAGTTTATTTTGTTAGTCAGGACATTTGTGACACATCACACAGACTAGAGTTACATTTGGGAAGGATTTAGTCTGTAATGCATTCCGCTTGGAACTGGAGCATTTGTTTTTGTTGACACTTATAGCTGTAAAATAACCACTTACCACACAGCCTTAGAAGTAATTACCAGTTAAGAGCTTTGCGCTTTCTGTTTGCAATCACTGGTTCCTGTCTTTTAAAGTTTCTGCTTTCCACATGCATATTTTTTTAAAAATACAGCTGACTGTTTTCAGAAGGCAAGAGATGCATTCAGCATCATGGCAAATAAGGCAGGTCTACTAGCCGGCTATGCATTGTATTTTTTAAATACTTTTCATTAAGTTTTTTGCAAACATACATAATAACAATACAAAGACATAGATTTACCAAACATCTTACGAGAAAACAAAAAAGAGAAAAAAAACTAAAAATACATATACAATAGAAAGAAAAAAATATTTACATATAAAAATATATAACATCGACTAACAATTGTTATCATCTTATAATATTGTTATGCTTATACTTACTTACAAAGTTTTTATTATAAAACACAAAAACCAAACCAATTGTATTTCCTCCTTTTTCTAATAATATACTCTAAAATTTATAACAATATATTTTTAAAAACTTAATATGTCGATCTTTACTATCAAAACTTAACATCAGACTTAATTACACCCTGTGGTATTTACAAAGCCCTAGGGGACGTGCCGTATCTCATCCTTATTTTATTGAGTCCAGAAATTCCTTTTTATCTGGTACTGGATGACTACCATCTCCTTTTCTTAACGCATAATCCACAAACAGTTTCCAAAATTTCCAGAATCTATTCTCTTTGATTAAACCTTTTTTTCCCTTCAATTCCCATGCCAATTTATCATTTAGAGCCAGTTGCCACATTTCCTTATACCATTCCTCCAGTCTAATACTCTCATCATTTTCCCACTTCCTTGCAATACACAGTCTCTCTATCGTCATCATATTCATTAACAAGTCCTTTTTATCTTTATCTAATCTTCCAATTTTATCATCATGATGGTACCTGGTCCCAGTTTAATTCCCATTCCCATTGTTTCCACCAATTCCTTTCCAATGCCATCCCAAAACTCCTTTGTCACCTTACAGTACCACCACATATGTAAATATGTCCCTACCCTTTTCTTACACCTCCAACATAAATTGTTCTTAGTTTTATCAATTTGGCTAAATCTCTCCGGGGTCAGGTACCATCTCCACAATGCTTTATAATGGCTATGCATTGTAGCCTTCTCCTCCTCTTCATCCTCCTGCCGTATCTGAATCTAAATATTGGTGATCACCATGTCAATCAGCCATGAAGACTGTCCTGAGAATATAATGCAGTGGCCTTTCATCTGCTTTCCACATTGCAGCATGACCCCCATACACAGTGGTGGGCTCTAAAAAAAATTACTACCACACTGTGGGTGTGGTATGGTGGGCATGGCCAGAGGAAAAGCCCTGCGTTGCACCTGAATTAGGACTATTTTATTTCAAAACTTGGATGGGCAGGGCCAGCTAGAATTTCTGCTACAGGTTCTGGCAAACTGGTGCAAACCTGCTGATGTCCACCACTGCCCGTACCACTGATCCAGTTCCGTGAGTCACTTTCTGGTCCTGAGCCCTTTTGGCACACAAAGCCCTCCTCAGCCTGAGGCCAGTATTGATGAAGCTGCTTCCCTTCATCAAGATGGAGTCAAGTGAAATTTAATCAATTTGGGGACCATCACCCTTCCCTGTGGACTTTAGCACCCAAGGCTGTTAGTCCTCAGGGTTGTCAGGTTAGTTAACCACCACCTGACACTCAGCGTTGAGTTGCTGGCAGTAGGGTCTACTCTATTACCACAGGAGGATAACCTGGCCAGACTCCATTTGTAGCTTCCAGACTCAGCTAAAGAGAGAAACAGATGCTATACACAACCCGCCATTGCGCAAAACACATTT
This sequence comes from Bradypodion ventrale, assembly GCA_035047345.1. Classification (NCBI taxonomy): domain Eukaryota; kingdom Metazoa; phylum Chordata; class Lepidosauria; order Squamata; family Chamaeleonidae; genus Bradypodion; species Bradypodion ventrale. The sequence goes on from JAWDJE010000009.1 coordinate 35,470,470, forward strand.
GGAACTCAGAGACGTGGTGAGGCTTGCTGTAGTTTCTTGCACTTTGTTTCACTCCATCTCTTTTAAAAACTCAGAAGCTCAATGGTGACGGGGAAGGAAGCCGTGACATTTAAAATCCTCCATGCCCCAGCCCACTCCATTTTCTTTTACATGGTACAGTAATCTCTAGCGCTGACAATAATTATAGCCTGAATAAAATGAAGAGGATAATATGAACAAAGTGGCACTGTAATTGCCTTTTTATTATTTGCTAACAGGTCGGCCATTCAGTCACAGGCAGAGAAGAAAAGAAGTAAAAAGAAAAGAAAGCAAAGAAAAATATGTAGTAATTGGTTTACTATAGGCAGCTGGAGCTGAATTTCAGAGCATTGGTCTTATATACATACCTGTAGATCTTTTTTTCCAATTTTGATTAAACAAAATTATCCCGCTCACCTTGTTCTGATGTGGCTTCCCGACTTTGCTCAGATTTGATTGAAAATGTTTGTTAGATCTTTATTAGAATCAGTCAAAAGTTCCGGCTTTCTAGGTATCAACTGGAAAGCAGGGATCGGTGGTGTTCGTGTCATAATTATCTAATGCAACAAGTCTGGGAATCAGATCAGTAATTAGTTGAACCAAACTGATTGGTGTGACTTCCTGAACGTGTCCCTTTAATGTTGAACATTTTCTTTGTGCTTGAAAGATTTGTTTGTGTGTTTCCTGTATGTGTGAAGAGAGTTTCCCCATAATTAGTTCCTGGGGGACACCATGTACTTCAACAGATAAAAGCATAATTGCAACCTATGAAATGTGTTGCTGCTTAATTGTATGCAACAAGTAAAGGGGGGGGGGACTTGGATATCACAGTGATGAGAAGAATAAGAAGGTTACAGAAATAAAGGGACACATTTTGTACAATGGAGGCCATGGGACAGATTGACACAGCAGATGTCATGGTCCGAAAGGGATGCAAATCAAAATAAAGTAAACACATTTAAGAGTCTATGGCTGAAATTCAATTAAAAAGTTAGAACTAGAACAGGCCCATTGAATCAATGAGACCGACGGAAAAGTTGATTCACCAAGTCACTACTGATTCAGTGGGTCTACTCCTGCTGCAACTTACTTCTGGATTTCAGCCATTAAGTGATTGATATATGGCTGCTGTTCCATTCATTACTCAAGGTAAAGGTCTCCCAGCTGTATCTGACTCTAGGGGACAGTGCCAGTTTAAATATACAGGCAAGGAGCTAGACAACCAGAAAGTCAACAGGTCAGAAGTTAGAGACTGAAGTATTGTGTGACATCTGTCCCAGCTTCTGCCAATCAATCAATCAATCAATCAATCAATCAATCATCTTTATTACAGCCAGTGACCAGTTACAATAAAGGCATTGGGACAAACAAGTGATGACAAATGCTCAGAGCATTCGTTAAAATCATAGTCAAATGTGGTAAAAACAGGATATGCAATTATAAACAGTTCCAAGGATAAAATTATCTAGCAGTTCGACAGCTAGAAATTGCAAGTAGATAAAGAGGTACCACTCATACCTGTCAAGTTTTGGATTTGGAAATAAGGGAAATTTCCTGGCAAATACAGGATACTTGACAGCTATGTTTATCCTGTGCTGCCCTCCAATGGTGGCAATAGGGCATTGCAGTCTAATTAATAAGGGATGACGGCAGGGAAGAGGGTAAAAAAAGGGGTTTTCCCGGCCAATAAGGGATACTTGACAGCTATGGTACCACTTTGGTGGGAAATGGGAAACGGCATTCCATGTACTCCGGTGTATAGTCATGCATGCCACATAATCATGGAAATGTTTACAGACATGTTCCTTGGCTGAAAATGGAGGTGAGCACTGCTCCCTAGAGTCAGACATGGCTGGCTTTCAAGCAGGGGAGGACCTTTACCATACACAAAGTCTTGGGCAATGTTCTCTGCCCCAATAGATGATTTTTCCCACCTTGTTTTGACCCATATCCATTTTTGGGAAGTGCTATTTCCCCCATTTCTAGTTGTTTTTTTTTCCATCCTTGATATCCCAAAAATTAAAAAGTGTGACACGGCTGTTCAAAAAAACCCACACTGAAATGAAATTGCCATCCCTCCAGGTCTCTGACTCAGGTCCTCAAGGTACAGATCAATCCATTACTGGTTAATTTTGCTCCTTGAACATGTCTCCCATCATGTTAAGCAGGGAGGTCCATGGTCCATATTATTTTGTGCTTGTTTTGTGCTTGTTTTCCTGCTCTGAAGTGTGGGTTTTACTTCTTTTCCCCAACTTCCTCTTCAGGGCATCAAGTATCCATATAAACCTACCTTCCTGTTTCAGTTGTTAAATTAAAACTGAACAAAACAAGACTAATCTTTGTTTTCTCAAGCGTTTAGGTGGGACACTTACCTTAATCCTCTTATGTTTTCGTGCCTTGAAGTCATGGTTCTTAGGATTTCAAGAGCCAGGCTGTCCAAATCTTGAGGTCAGCTTGACCTTCCTGGCTGATTTCTCCTCTTTAGTAATTATGACTGGTTGGTATTGTCTTTTTTTCTTTCTCTATTCATTTTATTTTTTTAAAAAAAAACCATAGCTGGCTATTAGCACACTTTCGTCTTTTTCTTTTATGGCCTGCAGTACTTGAGTTGGTGTTGTTCTGGGAAAGAATTTGGATTGCTTTCCATTTTAGATAAATAAAGAACTAAAAGACTGTATTGCTAGTGGTGCTGAACCTATGGCACACATGCCAGAAGTGGCTCCCAGAGGCCTTTCTGCTGGCACATGTGCCATCCCAGGGGAAAGCCACTCCCAAGCCAGCCAGCACCACTTCCACACACCCCCTCTCCCTTTGTGAGAGGGGTGGGTAAAATCCCAGCAAGGAGGCTGCAGCTAGGTGAGGTAAGGTGACCAGACCCCCCCATCCCACCAGGTGCACCCATGGGGTGGGGGTGAGTGAGGGTGGGGAGCACCCACAGGGGTGGGGTGTACCCTTAGGGAGTGGTGAGTACTCATGGAGTGCAGCACATGTGACATCACCGACACACCCAACACACCCGACACAGGGGCACACACCCAAGTGACTTCGCCAGAAGTGTGTTGGCGACATCACAGGAAAGTGTGGATGTTCACGGATCCTGCCCGCGTGCCTCCTCCTCGGGCACTTAGTCTCTAAAGGGTTCACCATCCCTGTCTACACTGTCTAGATCTTTTTGCTAATCCCAGCAAAAGTAGACCCAATTCTTCATCATCATCCTCCGAGTTGGAAGGAGCCTTTTAGGCCATTGGGATCAGGGGAAAAATCATCAGGATTCCCATCCCGGGCCCAGAGATGATGGGGGCCCGGTGGTGCTGGGAAACCACTGATGTGCATATGCGCAAACAAACGAAGCATGCACAGGAAACCACAGGGGTGTGGCAGTGCTGGGAAACCACTGATGTGTCCATGCGCAAACAAACGAAGCATGCTCAGGAAACCACAGGGGTGTGGCGGTGCTGGGAAACCACTGATGTGTGCATGCGCAAACAAACAATGCATATGCAGGGAACCACAGGGGCATGACCAAAATGTGTGTGTGTGTGTGGGGGGGGGGCGTACCAGGTACAGCAATTTCTGATGCCGGCCCTGGTCGGGATCCAACCTTCTGCTCAATGCAGGAATCCATATCAAAGCAGTTCTGACTGGTGGTTGTCCAACTCTTCCTTGAATGGTTCCAGTGTTGGAGCACTCAGCCACACTCGAGGCAGTTGGTTCCACTGTTGTACTGCTTTAACCTTTAAGAGGTTTTTCCTAATATTCAGCCTATATCGGGGTTCCTGTAGTTTCAGCCCATTATTATGCCAATCTGCACTATGGGATGAAATAGATTTCTCTATCTATTTTAGGGTTACTCGGAGAGGCTGTATGTTATACACCTTATAGTTATTTCTTTCGACAAGGAATGAAGGAGGGGGGCCTCAGAAATAATAGCCATGGGGATGCCTCTATTGCCCCCTTTCATCTTTTGGTCCTGTGTGGTGTAATCTAAATCAGGGGTTCTCAACCTTTTCAAGCCAGGAGCCGGGTCATGCTCTCTCAGTCAGCTTCGAGGGCCAGATGGCCATTTTGCCCTGCCTGCATGATGGGGGTGGTCATTTTGTCTCAACAGCTTCAAAGGGGTGTCCATTTTGTTTCTTGAATGCCTTGGGACTGGGGGCACTGGTGGGCTCCAAAAATGTTACTATCACACTGTGGGTGTGGCATGGTGGGCGTGGCCAGGGGGAAAGCCCTGTGTTGCACCCAAATTAGGACTACTTTCTTTCAAAACTTGAAGCCAGAATTTCTGCAACCGGTCCTGGCGAACTGGTGCGAACCTGCTGATGCACACCACTGGCGGCGGGGGGGGACGGACGGACATGAAATGGTGCCATGGGTTGAATTCAAACCCCCCCCCATGCCTTAGGTTGGGAATCCCTGGTCTAGATTGTGAGATGTTACTGGTGAAGGACCACCAGAGTGGCAGTCTTCCGCTGTGGTTGTCTTGAAATCGTACTGGAGTGAGCTAGACATTTTCAACATAAATGTATCTCAGGGAAGAAGGATGCTGCCGGAAGATTGGACTGTGTGACAGACATGCTCTTGAGAGATTTATGAAGAGCAAGGAGTACAAAATATCAGGATGGCCCACTGTCAAGATCAAGAGTAGCAATGACTTTGATTCTTTCGGCACAATGACATGGATCAGGTTGGCTTATTCAATTTGCGCCCGTGACCTGCTGTGTGAGGGAATGGGGGGGTGTCGAGTGTCCTCCGATCCTTATCGTGGGGGCCCCAGTATTCTCTCATCATTCTCTTTACATGACAGCTTTTGTGCACTTAGCAGAGAGTGCCCGTGCGGAGCATAGGGACAAGGTGTGGCTGATGAATCTGAGATAAGTCTCCACACAAAACAGCTACTGTGTGGCTGAATGGGTTTCCAATGTAGCTGTTTAATTTCGTCTCTTGAACTGTTTCTCTCCTTTTCATCCGGTGGGCCTTTATCGGCGCTCCCGATCTCGGCAGAGCGGCAGCCTTTCAAATTGAACAAACCATGTTTCAAATAGCCTGTTCTGCTCGTGACAAGATGTACCTCATTTTCGCTGCAAGCCCTCAGCAAGGTCACACCTTTTTAATTTATTTTCTGTAAGGGGGAAAAATGGGGTTTGGGGGGGGGTGCAGGGTGGGAGAAGAGAAAAGAAGAGCACACATGACGAAAGCCAACCTGCACATTAGAACAAGGGCCAGATGTAGCCAGAGGTCATTCCTGAAGCTAAGCATAAAATAGAACAGGATTTAAAATCACTCTATGCCATCAGCGTCACCTAGCTTAATTCTTTCAAAAATTATATTCTTAACTGCTCCAACTATCTTTAATAGTTGCTTCAAAATTGCTACCACTTACACTTGGCTGCCAACCTAGAAGCTTGAAAGGAACTGGGACAGTTGATGGGGGTGGACTCTGTCATGAAGCACCTGGCTCCATGCAGACAGTTTGTAAGGTATAAAATGGCTGAGGTGGCTTTAGTGGTTAAGACACTGAGCCAGATCACCAGAAGGTCAAGGGTGGAGGGTGGGGCTATTAATGGATTCTAGCTGCAATGCATTTATATTCTGCTCAGAAAGAGAGCAGTGTAGTCCTGTTTTGGGCAGTTTGGGCTGGTATGAGCAAGAGACTGTGATCATGCTGATGCCATGGTTGTAGGTTGCCCCAATGTCAGCAGAGCACTGTGTAACAGAATGAAGTATACCCTGTGCTTTATTCTCATTCAATATGGCGATTTCAGATCAGGGAGAGAGAAAATGGTATGTAAACAATATGAGCCTCGTGGTGTAGAAGAAATGAAACCTAACGTGTGATTGACATGTCTTGCTGTAAGATCATTGGTTGGAATCCCTAAGGGGGAGGGCCAAAGGTGGACCCTTGTGGGAGGAGATATAACCCAGAGGCTCACACGCGCACACATGCAGACACAGAGAACTCTCTGGAATGCTGTGCTTGTAAGCTTGCCAAAATGTAGACGCTTGGGAGAAAGGGAGGCCAATGAGCTATCCTTTGAACATTCAGCTTTCTTTATTTCTGCTTTGAAATGCTTTCTAAGCTTTTGCTGGACTGTATCCTGAATCTTGCTATGCTTCTAAAATACCTGAAGAGACTTGGAGTGATTACTTGGCACATGTTAACTGAATCTACACTAGTTTGACATGCACCCTTTGCTCACTACCTAGATTTCAGTCAGGGGTGACTGGGCACACTGATAAGAAAAGCTCTGAACTGCTGGATCCGATCTGGGCCAGGGAAGCAGGATCAGGCACAATCCCATAGCCAGGAGGCCGGAGGACAACCAAGTCCTACCTGGGAGTAAGTGGATTGTTATAACTGCACAACACTGGATGGGCTATAATGATGTGGAGCTACATGATGTACAGTTGTAGAGGTGGTACATAGCTGAACAGCTGATGCTGATGTTTCCCTGTCCTTCTGTGGGCTTCTCAGAACATCAATGGAGAGGAAATGCTACATCCTTGGTCTGGAGCAAAGTTCATTTCATATTCCTACATCTCTTGTGTTCTTTCCCCACAACAAATCTGATACCTTGATAGCTAACCTTTTGCATCTTTTTTTATGATCAGGGATGCATGGAACAATACTCTAAAAAACATGTACCACCATGAATTGCTCTCAGGGAGCCAAAATGAGATTGCATCTTGGATGTTATATTAGATTCTCTAGTCGAGAGGTCTCTCCACTATATGGCGTCTCCAGTAGTGGTGGGCATCAGCAGGTTCGCACCAATTCACCAGAACCGGTAGCAGAAATTCTGGCTGGCTCCACCCATCCAAGTTATGAAATAAAGTAGTCCTAATTCGGGTGCAACACAGGACTTTCCCGCTGCCACATCCACCATGCCACGCCCACACATAACTTTCAACCGCTGCTCTGGACAATCCGGGACCTGCACACAACGTTTTCTGCACAAGTCGCGTTCTATGCATGCGTAGAAGGCTTTTACACTTGCATAGAACCCTTTTACGCTTGCGTAGCCTTCTATGCAAGAATGTAGAATGCGACTTGTGCAGAAGGGATGCGCAGTACCTCTTTTCCCCCACTGCCAATCCCGGGATTTCAGCAGCGCGGGGTGGGAAATGGCGCAAATCGGCACTGAAAACCGTGAAATCCCGGCCAATCCGGGAAGGTTGACAGGTATGGATGGATCCGACCCATGGAACCATTTCATTTGAGCCCCCCACCCCTCCATGGGTATTTGAGAAACAAAATGGCTGCCCCATTGAAGCTGTTGGGACAAAATGGCCACCCCCATCGTGCAGGCAGGGCAAAATGGCAATTGGGACCTCAAAGCTGACTGAGAGAACATGACTTGGCTCCCAGCCTGAAAAGGTTTAAAGTGTCACAATGTTTTTGTACTCTTTGTTTTTGTTTTCTTTGTGTTCTGATTTCCTTAATGGCAACCACACCATAGATGTTGTTGTTCAGTCACACAGGTGAGGAGGACCTTTTGTGACTCAATGGACTACAGCATGCTAGGCTTCTCAGTGATTTGCCATCCTCAGGAGTCTGCCCAAATCCACGCCTACCATGTCAATGCTACTGTCTAACCATGTCATACTCTGTTCTTCTTTAGCGTTTGCTTGTTCCCACACATACCTGTCAACTGCGGCTCTGGACAATCCGGGACCTGCGCACAACGTTTCTGCACAAGTCGTGTTCTACGCATGCGTAGAAGGCTTTTACACTTGCGTAGAACCCATTTACGCTTGCGTAGCCTTCTATGCAAGAATGTAGAATGCGACTTGCGCAGAAGGGATGTGCAGTACCTCTTTTCCCCCGCTGCCAATTCCAGGGTTTTGGCAGCTGCGGGCAGGAAATGGCGCAAATCGGTGCTGAAAATCAGGAAATCCCGGCCAATCCAGGAAGTTTGACAGGTATGCGCCCACAGTGTGGTAGTAAATTTTTTTGGAGCCCACCACTGGTCTCCAGTCTTACTAGTAATGTGGCCCTCCTAAAATATATTTGCAGATCAGCAAACCCTGGCAATGAATGGTCCCTTGGAGTTCCTTATGTCCTTTCAGCCTATCCACCCCGTGTTTCCTAGTTTTCCAGGAGAATAACATATCTTCATATGCTGTGGAAGAACTTGTGTGAGAACTTCTTCTATTGTGTATTTAGGGTTTATAAGATGTCTATTAATGCAGAGGGATTTTATTTATTTTTTCTTTCCGGAGGTGGTGAAAGTTACTTTAATGAGGAGCAGCTTAAAGGCCTTAACCGTTTTTATGATTTAGCTAGTTCAATGAAATTGCTCTTAATTGCCCTGTACAGTGCATAAAACTGTCAGTGATTTTTTCCCCTTTCTTTCCTAGGGAGTGAGGAGAGGGGAAATGAAGAAACCAATGGCATCTTCATGGAAGCAATAATAATTTCGTTTAAAAAAAACCAGCATCCTTGGTTGCCTTCTTCTGATCAACTTCTTTAGAAGGCACATTTTGAAGTATAAATATTTATTTGGAAGGCTATTGAATTTCAAAAAACCTTCTTTCACAAGAGAAAGCCTGTCCTTTCCCTTTTCCCCATGAACAGTATCTTTTCCCCCCACTTTCCCTTTTTTCTGTTGAAAAGAAAGCAAGCATAGTTGAAAGGAATAACTGAAAATTGTGTCCTCCATTGATTCGTATTCATCTAGTGAGGGACCTTCAACATGTCAAAACACGGCTGTCACATCAGGTCTGTTTCAGAACAGCTGCACCCTGGAAATAAAAGCCAAGGTTCCCCTTGCTCGAAAGCCAGTCATATTTTATTTGCAGAATTATAATTATTGCAGAAGGTCTACAGTCCAAACTTTTTCATGCAGGCCTCAGCGACAGATAAAGCAAAACTATGGGACTGTTGTTTCATTGCCAAACCTTCCTAGACCACCTCCAACACTCCTTCTTCTTCTTTGCTTCCTCTTTTACCACATCGGGTGTCAAGGGAGATGCAAGGTTCTTGTTCTGGCACTTCTAGAGGCCTCCACTGGTTTTATTTGGTGCTCTTGTAATATTTCTCTACCTTCCTCTGGGTCTGCCTCATGGTCTTTCTTTTTCTCCTCTTTCCACATATGCCTTGTAAGGTATGGAATCCCAAGACATTCTCTCCATATGGGATACCACTTTATTTGCTGTCTCTATACGTAGTGGTTCTGTTCCAATTCTTTCCCTTCTAACCTCATTCCTGAGTTTTATCCCTTCTAGTCACTCCAGCAACCTTCCTCTCAGATGGCCCACGGTCACTGCCATCACTGGAAACACCCATAAATGCAGCTGTTGTAAACAATGTTGTAAAACTCATCTGCAGCTGTCGTAAACACATTTACGACAGCCACTGGCACGTTTTACAACAGCACTTATGGTGGGGTGAGGGGACCATCAATCTGGTCGGCTCAGCTGTCTCGGAGAGGGGGGGCAGCCCGTGTCATGAAAAGGCTGAGAACCCCTGATCCACAGTATGCTGTTTCCTTCCAATTGCCATTACTTCAGTCTTTTTAAAAAATTGATTCTCATATTATTTATCTTACATTCTTGAATCATGGATGTAAGGTGTTGTTGTAGTTCCTTACCACAACTCCAATTCACTGGGCCTAATCCAGCAGCTCTCTCTTTGTAACATCCCATATGGGATTTGGCTGCTTCCTTTTAGGGACTCTGCTGACTAGGAAGCGGAAGGTCAGCAGTTCGATTCCCGAGTACTGCAGGACGGAAATGAGCTCCCGTCTTCATCCCAGCTCCTGCCAACCTAGCAGTTCGAAAGCAAGAAATTGCAAGTAGATAAATAGGGACCACTTCGGTGGGAAGGTAACAGCGTTCCGTGTGCTCCGGTGTCTAGTCATGCCTGCCACATGACCACGGAAACGTCTGCAGGAGCAGACAGCGCTGGCTCTTCGGCTTAGAAACAGAGATGAGCACTGCACCCTAGAGTCGGATACGACTGGCTTTCGAGCAAGGGAAACCTTTATAAGAATGTTTATGTTGTTCATTAATCTGACGCAATTAATATTATTAGCACGTAGGACACATTCTCCAGGAGGTTATTAAGTTAATGAATAAGGTAGTGTGTGCTTACATAAAAGCAATTAATCGCCTACCTTATGTGATTAAAAAAGGTGTTCTCCTCCCATGCCCATATAACCTTCAGTGTATAATTTTATACACCCTATAAATCCTTCTCCTTCATTACTTGCTTTTAATGGATTATAAGTTGTTGTGGGGGAAAGTATTACAACCTGCTTCCCTTTGTAATGGAGCTCAACTACATTAAGTTTCTCATTATTTAATGTGTATGCATATATGTTTTTGTGCAGTTAGACGTCCACCAGAAATAATCTACCAATCAAAGTAGTGGTCAAGCAATTTTTTTAAAATGCCCCTTCCATCTTATTTTGAAATCTTCTTTCATGTTCCGATCAAACCCTGGACTTCCAAAATGAAGCCACTTTCTTGTAGTTGACTAAACTTTCATTGTCGTTGGCTAAACTTAAGTCCAAGATCACTGGTGACTGCAGCCACGGAAAAAAAAGGTGATTAATTCTTTGGGGACAAGCTATGAGAAACCTAGGAAACATAATAAAAATTATAGACATCATCTTGCCAACAAAAGTCTGCATAGTCAAAGTAATGGTATTCCCAGTACTGTAGTAATATATGGTTGTGAGAGCTGGACCATAAGGAAAGATGAGCGCAGAAGAATTGATGCCTTTGAAATGTGGTTCTGGAGGAGAATTTTGAGAGTCTCCTGGACAGCAAAGAGAACAAATAAGTTGATCCTGAAGGAAATCAACCCTGACTGCTCCTTGGAAGGACAAATATTGAAGATGAAGCTAAAGTACTTTGGACAGCAAATGAGAAGAGAGGATTCACTTGAGAAGGTCTTGGTGCTTGGAAACATCGAAGGCAAAAGGAGAAGGGGGCGGCAGAGGATGAGATGGCTAGATGGTATTGTTGACACAGTGGGCGTAGAGCTGGGTGGACTATGGATGATGGTGGAGGATAGGGGTTCCAGGCAACAGTGGTCCATGGGGTCACAAAGGGACGGACTTGACTATACAACTGAACAACAACAACAACAAATGTAAGTCCTCATCAGTACATGTTTTAGGTAGTAATCAGCCATTCCATCCTGCTCATCACTGCCTCCACCGCACCTCGAAGTGGAAGCAAGCACATTTACATCAGCCGTAAAATGCACCCACACATGCACAAATGCACCTGCGGCTTTCATAAATGCGGAAGTGGGCATATTTATGACAGCCAATGCACCCACTTCTGGGGGGGGGGGAGAGTGGTCCGGCCCACTCAGCTGTCTGGGGACATGGTCAGGCCCATGGTGTAAAATGTTTGGCCACTTCTGTTGTGTTCTATCTACTGACTTCAGGAGGTCCAGCTGCTAATATGTTGTCCTGGGAAGGAGTGCATAAATTTTCCAGTTGCATTGTTTGCCTTGTTTGATGAATTGGTATCCCATGTGCCATTAGAAACACAATAACACAGATTAGTGCTGACAGGGATTAATTGGCAAATATTCAAAAGGGTGGGTAGTGAATACATTCTCCATATCTAGGCAGTTCAACCTACTTTTCCTTCACACCACAGAGATCTCATCATTAGGTGCGCAGTCATTAGATTCTTCTGCTGGATGTGGGTCAGTCCACCGACAGGTGTTCGTTCCAGGATTTCTTAATTGCTGCCCTTAATTCATTGGCATGGCAAATCTAAATATCATCCCAGCTGCATGGGCTCTGAGGAGCTGTAAAGGAAGAACAAGGAAGATGGTTAAGGCAGAAAATGGAGAGTGACCAGATCTGAGGGCACTTTGTAGAACAGGGGTTCCCAACCTAAAGCCCATGGGATGGATCCTGCTCGCTGCACCATTTAATGTGGCCCCCCACCCCTCCAAGGGCATTTGAGAAACAAAATGTCTGCCCCTTTGAAGCTGTTGGGACAAAATGGCCACCCCCATTGTGTAGGCAGGGCAAAATGGCCATTTTTTGTTGTTCAGTCGCACAGTTGATTCTGACCCTTCGCGACCCCATGGACCATTGCCCACCAGGCACCTCTGTCCTCCACTATCCTCCTCAACCTGCCCAGTTCTGTGCCCATTACATCTACAATCCCATCTAGCCATCTCATTTTCTGCCACCCCCTTCTTCTCTTACCTTCAACTTTTCCCAGCATCCAGGCTTTCTCAAGTGAATCCTCTTTTCTCATTTGATGTGCAAAGTACTTTAGCTTCATCTTTACTATTTGACTTTCCAAAGAGCAGTCAGGGTTGATTTCTTCTATGATCGACCTATTTGTTCTCCTCGCTGTCCAGGGTACTCTCAAAACTCTCCTTCTGCCATATCCACCTTTAATGTTATTCCTTGTCCAGTGAGCTCCTTCCTCCATCTTCTAATTTGATTTTGCTAAGGCCACAATGATTAGCATTAGATAAGTGGACCTCATGAAGTGCCATGCAAACCCACGCTGGTTCTGTATCTAGAGATCATTAATTAACAAAATTCTGAGAATGTATTTTTGATCATTTGAAAAGAATTTCTTACCACATATCATCCTATTTTCCAAACACTTAGGGGTTTTTAAATTTCTTTTACTCCAAACAAAGAGCAAACAGCTTCCAGTAGCTCACAAACAGACAAAGTCAGGATGGAGCATTGATTGTGGGGCTTGGTTTGCATTGCCCCAGGTTCATCAAAGCAGGTCAACTTGGGGTGGGCAACACTCACCCATCATGCACAGCTGCATGCACTGATTATGGCACTGAGACTAATCTTCATGGCTCCATCTGGCAGCAAGAGGAAGAAAAGAAAAGCACTCCAGAACATTATTAATCAGCCAGTGGCTGTGTTAAATACCACAGTGCAATTAGTCTAGAATGAATTTTAAAACTGTAAGAAGTAGAAAAGACGAGGAGGCATCTTCCATTGCCGTCACTCTGCCTTGCCCAGCCATTTATAAGGTTTGGGTGGTGGTGGCCATTAAATGTTCAGGTGGGATGCGATTGGGGAAGGCTTCACACCAGAGGTCTTATATGGCTTGATGTCTCCATTTGTGCAACAAGAGCACATCTATGTGTGTGGGAATTGTGGGCGAACTAATTGTGCTAACAGCATGCGTTGGATTTCAGGATCCCATAGCAGTGCTTTCAAGACTCAGAATATGAAGTGTAGCTAACTGTGATTGATTGTGTGTTTTTGTGTGAGATTACTCTGGGTTGAAAGGATTTTTGCAGGGGACGCCCAAATGAAGCTCCTTTCATTTTCCCCTCTCATGCATATCTTGGGGAATTGAACCCAGTGCATACCTGTTAACCTTCCTGGATTGGCCGGGATTTCCCGATTTTCAGCGCCGATTTGCGCCATTTCCCGCCCGCAGCTGCGAAAACCCCGGAATTGGCAGCAGGAAAAAAAAGAGGTACTGCAGATCCCTTCTGCGCAGATCGCCTTCTACGCATGAGTAGAAGGCTTTTACGCTTGCGTAGAACCCTTCTATGCTTGCATAGAACCCTTCTACGCTTGCGTAGAACCCTTCTACGCATGTGTAGAAGGCGATCTGTGCAGAAGGGGATTGTAGAAGCCTTCTACGCATGCGTAGAAGGGTTCTACACAGGCGTAGAAGGGTTCTACGCAAGTGTAAAAGCCTTCTATGCATGCGTAGAAGGATCACCATCACCAGGCAGGTCGTGTAGAAGGTGACCTGCGCAGAACCATTCTGCGCAGGTCCCATATTTTCCAGAGCCACGGTTGACAGGTATGCTTTTGGTCTCTAAGTACTGTACTTTTACCCACTGAGCCACCGGGAAGCTGTATTTTGATTGATTGATTGATTGACAGTTGAATTTCCTTTCAATACAAAGAGGCCAAGTTGGCTACAGAAGGATTTTTCAAAGATGACAGAAAAAAACCCTCAATTTCGTATAATATTCAAACGCCAAGAAATGCAATGGTTTGAATCCAAAAGCTAGTGGCCCTTAGAGCAGTTGATTAAAAAGCCACAGCCTTATGGGTTATCCAATGAAAGTCAGTGGGTATAAATCAAATTGGAGAAAGTAAAATTGCTCCAGACCGAGTTGAGCTCTATTCTGGAATGGTGAAGTATATAGTTCTGGGGTGCAGAAGATTTTCATGGTGACAGTAGCTATCAGATTTACAAATTAACTTTGTGAGTTCTGTGTTGTAAAGTTAAAACTGCGTATGCTATCAGTCTGCTTGATGTTACCAAAGGGAGCCTGCATTTCCCACCTATGCGACCAAGATCCACATTTTATATCTATATATAAACATTTTGCTGCCTGAGTGGTTCAAAATGGCATCCCGGATGGTGGTGCCTTTGCCTGCCTTGCTAAATATGACACATGTCATATCATACAGGTGATCTGAAGACCATCTCTTGCTTACATTGAGAGAGGGGAAAATGCAGGTTAAAACTGCCAAATAGACATCTTTCGTAAATAATGGTTTTCAGTGAAACAATCAACCTTTGCAGCCCACCCTGACGAAACCTATCGCACTAACAGAAAGTATTTTGATTTCTTCTATAAAAAAACAAATAGGAACTTGTCTGACTTTATTTGGTGGCTTTGAGAAAGTAAATAAAAATGGAAGTACATCTACAGGTCCCCTCTGCAAGCAATCCAAGAAGGAAGCTGAAGAAGGATAATTGCAAATATCTATTGATGTACCCTTTATTTAACAGATGGGATTGGTAGCTACGGGGCAAATACACATAGCCTGACAACCTTGAACCATTTTGGATGTCTGATTTATTAGAGAAATAGGACCTTGCTGGTGCATTAAAAAATGGATTTGCAGGCCGCTTGAGTTTCGATACCGAACAAGTCACATTTTCATTCTCCGACAAAGCTTTCCAGGTTTTTGTGGCACCTCTGCATGTGTGAACGCTTCACTATTTTCCTAACTCTGTGTCCTGTAAATATGACTTTGAGTCTCCCAACAAGCATTGGGGTTGCTTGCACTAACAATGAGTGCAAGATTTAACTTCTTCCATTGTGAGAAAGATTAGGATTATTTTTCCTGCTCTAGTCAATACAGATTTGAAGGACAGAAGGAAAAGTAGTTGGAAGAAAGGACCACCATCACCAGGCAAAGCCTCCAAGGTGATCACCCACAGCTCCCTATATAACTTGCACATTTACTGAGATCGATCAGAGAAAACTATACAAGAAAATGACCCTCACGTTCCACTGAATGGATACAAGCCTCAAGTCTGCCAACTCAGATCCAGGAAGAGCTTTATGGCAAGAACAAACATTCTTGAGGGTACACAAGAGCAAAATCAAATTAGAAGATGGAGGAAGGAGCTCAATGGAGAAGGAATAACATTAAAGGAGGATATGGCTGAGGAACTCAACCTCCTCTATGTCAATTGGAGGACCCTGAGCAGGCAGAGAACTTGAGTCCTTAAATATAAGACCATCATGCTCAAGTGGGGGTTGGTGGCAGACAACAACATTGCCATGTGATTGTGGAGAGATACAAAATCTGAGTCATTTACTGGTCTGCCAGTTACTAAAAGAAACATGTACTAATAATTTCGTGTCAGAGATTATTCTGGGTTGAAAGGATTTTTGCTGGAGAAACTCTGCTCAAGGGACACCCGAATGAGACTCCTTTCATGTCCCCAAGTGCAGCTCTCAGGTATCAAAACCTGACCTTCCAGTCTCCAGCTCAGCATCATAACCACCAAGCCACTGGGGGAGCTTCAAAAGATATACTAATGAGGATTTAATTTTGAACAATGATAAAGTCAAGAAGGTGGATTCATTTTGGCAGTTTAAAGTTTTAGCTAGACATGGAAAAAAAGAAGAAGACTCTGTACACTGGAAGTAGGAACTTATCCACATGTGGTAGAAGAATGACTGAACAGCTGAATGGCTGCTTTCACTGGGAGGTACCATCAGAATTCAATTGGTGATCAAATGCTTTAGATGCAAAACATTCCAGTTGAAATCCCTGGCATCCAATTAAATGGTTGAGACAAGGGGTGACACGCAAGACTTTCCTCCCAAATCCTAGGGAGAAGCCATCAGCTAGACCAGGGGTTCCCAACCTAAGAGCCGCAGGCCAAATCCAGCCCCCGGCACCATTTCATGTGGCTCCCAACCTTCCAAGAAGCAAAATGGCCACCCTTCTGAAGCTGTTGGAACAAAATATCCACCATCACCTCCATCATGCAGGCAGGGCAAAATGATCATCTGGCACTCAAAGCTGATTGAGAGAGTGTGACCCGGCATGAAAAGGTTGGGAACCCCTGAGCTACACTATATGATAGTCTATCATATGGCCTTGTGTTGGTTTTAGATTGTCACCTTCCTACCCAACAACATGGTCTTCTGCCTCTGGAAATCTTATTTCCTCAGCTAAACGATGGAAGTTTATTAAAACCCTCATTACTGGCTGAGGAGAGTACACAAATATTTGACGTATTTGATCTCCACCAGCCGGTGGGCTTGAGGCAATTGTACGTCTGCGAGAGGGTGTCAAGTTGGTTTTGCTTTAACTTCATCTGCCTGAACATATATACATATTCATACAATTCTGTGTCATTCCCTGGTCTCCCCCCTTTCCTCCCCTTCTGCCCCTTGATCTATAGGTTGTCGCTTTTAGTCTTTGTTAAGAAGAAGCACGACTGGCTCAGCAAGCAGCCTGGAAAAGACATGGCCATGTTCAGGAAAGCCAGGTTCTCTCCCTCTCTCTCCCCGCCCTCTGGTTTCTTCTTCTTGTGTCATATCTGATTCCGAATAGTGGTGATCATCATGGTGATCAGCCATGAAAACTGTCCTGTGAATATAACGCCGTGGCCTTTCACCTGCATCCCGCATCACAGCATGACACCCGTACCACTAATCCAGCACCATGAGTCACTTTATGGTCCTGAGCCCTTTTGGCACGCAAAGTTCTCATCACCGCTAGGCCATTATTGATGAAGCTGCTGCCCTTCATCAAGATGGATTCAAGTGGGATTTAATCCACTTGGGCACTATCACCCTTTCCTGTGGACTTCATCCAAGGCCTCTTGTCCTCAGGGTTGTCAAGTTAGTCAACCGCCACCTGATGCTGGCAGTTTGGTCTACTCTATTACCATAGCAGCATAACCTGGCCGGACTAGTTTAGGCTCTGATTTAGGGTTGTGAGAGCAGAACCATCTCATTCTTTGAAACTTCAGGGCCTGAACCTGAGGTCTAGAGGTAACCCATGTATAATGTTGATGGATGTACTATTGTGACTTGTGGACCAAATTTCTGCCTCCCAGTCTCTGCAGGCTGCAGGTTGAGAATCCCTGATCTACAGTATACCAGGATGGAGGCTCCAGACTAGAAGAAGTTTGGCAGGTCCATAGGAAACTAAGATGTAGGGCCCAATCCTGAAAACTAGCAACCCTAATGCTAGGGATTCTCAACCAGCGGACCATGGATGCAGCCCACAGCACCATTTCATGTGGGGCCCCACTGCTTCCACCACACCCAGAACTGCAATGTGGTGGAGGAAGGGCAAAATGGTCATCTGGCCCCCGAAGCTGTCCAAGGGAGTGTGACCCGGCCCCCAGCCTAAAAAGGTTGAGAACCCCTGCCTTATGCCATGTAACCATGATCTTCCTGAAGTGAGGTTTTTATGAGCCTTCTTTGACATTCTCAGTTCTGATAAAGGAAGAGTTTCCATGAACAGTGTCTAAACCTGATGTCTAGAGGTATAACATGTATAATGTTAAAGGATGTACAGTGGTACCTCGGATAAAGTCTGATTTGGATAAAGTCCGATTCGGATAAAATCGCGGTTTTCATGCACACGTGATGCATTGCATAAAGTCCAAAACTGCTTAAAAATGGACGTTATCTGAGGTATTTGGTATTGGAACCTCAGATAAAGTCCATTTTTGGACGTTATCCGATGCATCACCAATTTCATTTGTATAAAGTCCAAAATCGGATAAAGTCCAAACTTGCGGAATGGAGGTTCTGACTTCGTGGGCCAGATTATGTTCAAAATATCTTTGCAAAATATAATAGGACTGTAAGTATGAAGATGAAATGCCAGTTTTAAACCATGGGTAAGTTAAGGGATGGTCACCGTAGCTTATTGGTTAAACGCTGAGCTTGACAACTGGACGTACCTGTCAAGTGCAGTTCTGGACAATACTGGACCTGCGCAGAACCATTCTGTGCATGTCCCTTCTATGCATGCATAGAAGGCTTGCCTCATATTTTTGGATCATGTGTGTCCCATGATGGGCTCTCAGATTTCAAAACTGGTCCCTCTGATCTCCTAAATTCTCTACTGCTAATTAAATATTTCTGAAATAATTAATTAGAAATGTATTCAGGGCCCTCTTGATAAAATTCCTTCCTATGTTTTGCTGATGTACATACAAAACTATTTCTGTTTTGATAAGGGTGAAATTCTGTTACTCCTGTATGATCATTTGCATTTAAAATTGGAGTTGAAAAAAACAAGTCTTTTAGAAACTTTTAATTTCTATTTAATTATGAAAATTTAACTTCAGGGGTTTTATCTGATTTGAAAGAATAATTAAAATTAAGTATGGCTGCAATGATTTTCCACAGTTTTTCTGTCTGTCCTTTAGGACTTAAAGTAATAGTAAATTATTTGTGTCTGGAGGTGATCTATATGTAAATTCCATTAAGAATGGAATTTTGTTTTAGAGAAACTCAGATTATGAAAATGGCAATGATGCCTCGAACGTCAGCAGCTAATAAATGCACTGGTTGTTACCATTACTTCTCTTAATGTCCTCAATTAAAATAATTTAAAATAGTACAATAGATAAGCAAGATCAATTAATTTTATAAGATGATCAAAGGAATGTAGTTCTGCATTGTAAACTCTGCAAATGTGATAATGGCTTTATCAGGCGGGAAAATAATTTGAAATGGCTTAAACTTTATTCATTTTTGCTCTAGGGACTTTTATTTGTAGCTAATCAAATGGTCTTTTGTATTTGCTAAGGTAGAGCTTTATGATCTTGTGCATTAATTTTACAGAGTAAATTTCAGAGTTTTTCTTTTTAGGAAAGTAGCCAAAAGTCTAACTGGGCTGTGATCAGAGAATCATGCATAATAGTGTGCCTTGTGTTTTCATTTATTGTTTTTAAAGCTTGGAATACTAGCCTGATCATGATACAGTACAGTGGCTCTTTAAGACATTCTGCTTGCTTGAAACACAGGTACAGGTGGTCTTACATTAATTCATTTATTTATTCATCCCACTTTTATCCTACCCACTCGCAACAGTGAAAAAGAGAATTAAAACCAGAAAAAGATGTGTCCAGACAACCAATTAAAAACAAGCATCCAAGATGGTGGCAGGGAATGTCAAACTCAAAATAATGATTAAAATCTATCTTTCTATCTATCTATATCTATATCTATATCTATATCTATATCTATATCTATATCTATATCTATATCTATATCTATCTATCTATCTATCTATCTATCTATCTATATATATATATATATATATATATATATATATATATATATATATATATATATAAAAGTGAGGTGCATTCTTGTATTCCAGTATACAAATCCACACCCCTGCACCAATCCTGTCCAAACTTCACATGCACCTACCTTTAACATGCAAGAATAGTACTGCAGGAGTTCAGCAGGCCATTTTGGGGTCTGACACCCCTAAAAATGGGTTGCAACGCCTCCCCAACAGGATACAAAGCAATGAAGCAGCAGTCCCAGAGCATCCTGGGAGTCGTAGTTCTTTGGGTGGACTGCACCCCTGACATGAATAAACAGAGAAACTACAGCTCCCAGCGGCCTGTGTGCGGCCACTTAGGCATGCCACAGCCAATCAGGGAGGACAGGCTGAAAGTGGAAGAGGTGGGGTGCCGGCCACGCGGCTGACACAACAACTGATGCCACGCACACAAAACACGGCCGCTGGGAAACCCTGGCGCCCCTAGACAGCAAACGCAGAGTCTGACCCTTTCCGACCCCATGGACCACCACACACCAGGCTCCTCTATCATCTGCCATCTTCCATAGCCTGACTAGATCTATGCCCACTGCGTCAAAAATTCCATCTAGCCATCTCATCCTCTGCTTCTTCTTTTGCCTTTGATCTTTCCCAGCATCAGGGCCTTCTCCAGTGAGTCTTCTCTTCTCATTTGGTAGCCAAAATACTTGAGCTTCAGCTTCAGTATTTGTCCCTACAATGAGCAGTCAGGATTGGTTTCCTTCAGGATTGACTGATTTGATCTCCTTGCAGTCCAGGGGACTCTCAAGAGCCTCCTCCAGCACCACAGTTCAAAGGTGTCTATTCTTCTGCACTCAGCCTTCCTTATGGTCCAGCTCTCACAACCATACATTGCTACTGGGAAGACCATGGCTTTAACTATGTGGACTTTACCTTTACCTTAATCTAATTGTGTCTTACTATGCTAAGCCACAGATATCAGTCTGTACATCCTATTGATACAGTGGGTCTACTAGAGCCTCCTCAAAGTTTGTGGTATTTTTAAACCACAATTGGGCGTATCCCGGGCAATGGACACCTTGTGCTGGCTAATCTTTCTCACACTTGTTCAGGTGAATGGTAGCTACAGAGCTAAGGCGAGTTTCAGAAAGAGGGAAAACCAAAGAGCCAATTCCATCACTGAGAAGACCTTATTTCTGATTGAAATCAGATTGTGAGCAGACTTTTGGATGCAGTACTGCAGATTAACCACTCACATGAGGGCTCATAGCTATGTACAGTAATGTATTTGTGTTCAACTCATGGTCTTCTTAGGAGCATTTTTTATCCACATATTGTGATCTTCTGGGTAAATTATTAACTACCCATGGGCCCTTGTTTCTCTTTTCTTTTCCTGTCATTCTGGACCTATCTGGAGTACTTCTTCTTTTGATGCATCTGAATCCGAATATTGGCGAGCCTCATGGTGATTGGCCATGATGACCATCCTGAGAATATAATGCAGTGGCCTTTCATTTGCCTTCTGCATTGCAGCATGACATCCGTATCACTGATCCAGTTCCATGAGTCACTTTTTGGTCCTAAGTCCTCCTCAGCTCCATGCCAAGATTGATGAAGCTGATGCCTTCCACCAAAAAGGATTCAAGTAGGATTTAATCCACTTGGGGTCCATCACCCTTCCCTGTGGACTTTGACACCCAAGGCCATTAGTCCTGAGGCCTGTCAGGTTACTTAGCCACTGCCTGACATTGGGCGTTGAGTTGCCAGGGGCCTGACCATGCCCACTCAGTCAACTGATGGGCCAGTCACATGGTTCATCCAGTGGCAGCAGCGCATGGATTTGTGCCACATTTCTAAATGTTTTCCCCACCTCCACTGCTTCTCTTGTAGGAAGGAGCAAAGGAGGGGCATTTTTGCATCATTTTTGAATTTTTCACCACGTTTTCGCGGTGTTTCGGTGTGAAAATGCTGCAATCTTGGCACTTCCAGTGATGTCGGGGTGCTTCTGTCTTGGGTGGCAGTTTGGCCCAGGGAAATGGTTGGGAACCCCTGGTCTACTCTATTACCCTAGCAGGATGATCTGGCCAGACTGGACTCTGGAGTATTACAAAGGCAAATTGACCAGATCTTCTGCCCAGTCTCTGCCAGGTGTCAACAATGAAGAGGGCCCATTCTACAGCATTTTGTCTGGAATAACTCCGCCACCCTCTACCTGTAAATCAAGCTCTGGCAAGAGATACTCCCATTAAATGTGGCCTTGAAGAATCACATTCCATAAAAAGTTCTAGCACATAAGCGAGTGAGAGGGAAAAGATACTGGCCAGCCACTCAGCTCCATTCTGTGTTTGTGCTGAGACATGGCACTTCCTCTGTAGTGTAATTCCATTTGGGCTATTACATAATTAAATTGAGCCTTGAATCGCAGGTTTTAAAAGATTATGCAGCCATATGTACCTTGAACGAGGGCCAAGTCTTCAAAGAGGCCTCTATTAATGATGTCTTTTTATTAGGTTTGTCAAATTGTGTTTTCCTTTCTTTCTTTTGAAAGGGGAAAGAATCTATGGAAAATAATTGCCAACCATTAATGAATTGATAGAATCTAAGCCTGAAGAACTTTCTCTGTATAGTTCAAACATCTTCAGCAGCGAAAGAAAAAAAAAGTTTGTTTTTTTTTTTCTTTTGGGGGTGAGGCGCGGGTAGGAACCTTGTGAACTGGAAGATATGTACCAGTATGACATAGTGATGTTGAGTATTTGCGCTCCCCCTCCTGGAACCAACCCCTCCCGCTTCCACCTTTGAGAATGCAAATGAAAACTGAGGAATGGGCTTTTATCAAATCACAGTCTTAATTAGGTTTTAGCAGAATGCTTTATAGTCAATGTTTGGTTGAATAATTTAATTAGGAAACAGTACACCTGACTGTTGGAATGTGCCAAATTAGGCTGTGTTTAATAGCTGCAGTGTTCAAACAACTGACTGTTGCAATTTCTTCACATTTCCCATTGTTTTGAGGCCTGTTTAGTTGACTCATTGTGGGTTTTCTTCAAGTTATGGGGTGGTAAAATCCCTCAACACCCAAAGGGGTAAAAGAGAATGCAAAGAAGAAGATGACAGCTGAACATGCATAAATAGTCTCTAAATCAGGGGTTCACAATGTTTTTCAGCTGCAGGCCAGAACACATCCCCTCAGGCAACTGAGTGGGCTAGACTGGCGATTCCCCCCGCCATAAACACTGCCGTAAAGCACATTCATGGCTGTCATAAATGCCTTTATAATGACGGTAGACTCATTTACGGCTGTAGCAAACATGTCTATGATAGCCACGGACTCACGGCTGTCATAAACGCATTTGCAATAGCCATAAATGAGTCCTCAGCCATTTCTGGTGGTGGCAGCGGGAGCAGCTGTGGGGGCAGCTAGCGGGAGGTTGGAGGCTGGATTATTTGGTGTTGAAGGCCACATCAGGCCCATGGGCCACAGGTTGAGTACCTCTGCTCTAAATGGACTGTAGCTTTGAAGCCTGGTGGCTTTGATTACATCAAAGTCATGACTCCATTCCAGGCTTCGTCCAAACTTTAGAGGAGCTACTGAAGGCGCTCAACTTATACTGACTAACAGGACCTGAGTCCACCTATGTGCAGAGGACTATGGAAGTCACAGTCTCACTGCCCTTTAGGATCTGTCAAGGGAACCTCCCAAACAACAATTCCCCAAAAGCACACTGACACTTTCCTTCCTTTCAAGAAATTAACAATGGATTGCAAAGATTAGAGAAGTGGATAAGTGTAAGTAAGGAAGCCAACAGACCTTGCCTAGGTAGGTGAAACCTGTGAGCTTTTGCTTGGGATCTGCACTTCCCAAAATAGAGAGGGAGGAAGGAAGAACAATAATTAAAATCTCCTTTTAATAATGTTAATTTGCCTCTTTGGGAGGTCTGGTGACCTTAATAGAGATAAACAAATTCTACAAATAAATTCAGACATAAATTTACCTATTGATCAATTGATCAACTGATAGCTAGAAATAAATTTATTTGTATAATTTATCTTTACTTCAGTTCATACAAATGTATATCTATAAATTAAATTAGTGAATACAACCAGTTCATGAACTGGAACTGTCATTGGTGATACAGGGACCATTTGATCCATTTTTCTGACGAAGTGGATTTGATCCACCAAGTTAACATTGAAATACAGTGGATAATCTTTAAAGTGCCACAATGTCTCTCCCCACACATTTTATTTACTCTCTGATATATTCCTCTTCACTTTCCCTTCTGGTCCCCAAAGTGACCATGGCTACTTAGCTGCTTGGGTCATCCTGGCTGGATCAAAATCATGAAGGAGCAGAGCAATGTCGCTAACCTTAAATGTGTAAATATACACTTCACCATGGCTGAGACACAAGCAGCCAGGCTCAAGGCTGAATCTAGAACTCTAAAGTATGTACTTATCTTTCCAAATAGGACTTCTTCTTCTGCCATATCCAAATCCAAACATTGGTGATCCTCATAGCAATCATCCATGAAGACTGTCCTGAGAATATAATGCAGTGGCCTTTCATCTGCCTTCCGCATTGCAGCATGACATCCGTACCACTAATCCAGTTCTGTGAGTCACTTTCTGGTCCTAAGCCCTTTTGGCACACAAAGTCCACATTGGCCCCAGGCCAGGATTGATGAAGCTGCTGCCCTCCATCAAGATGGATTCAAGTGGGATTTAATCCACTTGGGGACCATCACCCTTCCCTGCAGACTTTGCCAAAGCTGTTAGTCCTCAGGGTTGTCAGGTTAGTTAACCGCCACTGACACTCGGCGTTGAGTTGCTGGCAGTATGGTCTACTCCAGTAATGGCTAACCTTGACACTCCAGATGTTGTGGAACTTCAATTCACAGAAGCCCTGATCAGCAGGAGTGCTGACTTGGGCTTCTGGGAACTGAAGTCTAAGGAGTGCCAAGGTTGGCCATCACTGGTCTACTCTATTACCACAGCAGGATAACCTGGCCAGGAAATAATAATAAAGGAAACCCAAAAGAGCCAATGCAGGTTGAAGTTGGCTGTACGGAAAAGGAAAGGCATTTGGGTCTGACTCAGAATTTGGCAAATGTCTAGGTCCTGAATTGCACATTTTTAAAAAATCCCTTTTGTCTCATGTTAAGAAGAGGAGCTGGCGTGTGAATATCGTTTGCTCAAGCAGTGCTTTGGGAGAGTTAAAGTTTGGCAGATTTTATCCCGCAGTTATTGGCACTTAAATGCAGTAATCATCCTAAACAGCCCTCTGTTTCCATTTACTTTACTGAGGTCAAAAGATGAGGTTGGTTTATGAGGTTATTCTGCCATGTATCACTCGAGACAGTACAATAGAACAGCAGCAATGGATGAGCTGCGTCCAACTCTCCATTTATTAGCCTTGTCAACTTGGAAAGGGATTTTCTCCCCCCTTTCTCTTTTTCTAAACATTGTGAAACGCCCATCAGCAATGAATCAGTGAAGTGAAGGCGACAGTTGATTTGTGAATTCAGATTATATAAAGTGACGAGGCTTCAGTGGACTGTGTAGATAAAGCAACTGTCATGATAAGGTGGCATATGCAATTCACCGCAACTAAATTTATTGTGCATTTGAGGAAAATCATCCTATTTGAAAATGCCATAAATTTGAAATTGAATATTTCTTATATACCTTGAATTTTGATTTATACTTTGAATATATATTTTAATGGGAGGCTAAAGTGGCATCAATTCACAGTTTATGCATTTCTCTCTTTTAAAAGATTGCTTTGTGTGTGTTTGTGTATGTGTGTATTAATATTTCCTAATATTTTATTCCACACCTGAAGTGGCATATTATTTCATCAGTGAAACTTAATCTATATCATTCCAGAGATCTCTGTGTGATGGGCAGAATGACAAAAGCAAGAGAAATTGAGGACCCGTGTGGATGTGAGTTTTCTCACATCTCCATAATGATATGCCTAAATATCATATGCTGAAATTGTGGCTTCTGTTGTCAATGGAAATGACTTGGTCTTCAGAGACATAACATTTTTTTGCTGTTAGTTACTGACATATAGTGACCCTAATAGGGCTTTCAAAGAAACCGAGATATATAACAAGTGGTTTTACCATTCAAACTTCCCCAGTGAGTTTCCATGACTCGAAAGCCAGTCCTATCTGACTCTAGGGTGTGGTGCTCAACTCCGCTTACAGCCAAAGAACCAGCACTGTTTGCATCTGCAGATGTTTCCGTGGTCATGTGGCAGGCATGAGTAGACACCAAAGCACATGGACTGCTGTTACCTTTAACACCAATTAATACCTATTTATCTACTTGCAATCTCTTGCTTTCAAACTGCTAGGATGGCAGGAGCTGGGACAGACAATGGGTGCCCACTCCGCTGCACAATATTTGGGTCTCGAACTGCTGACCTGCTTGTCAATTTTGTAGTGTTCTAATAAAGATATCACAAAAACATGCACAACCATTTGTGGTTAAAGAATCTATTGTACTGTTCATAAATTTTCAAAAATATGTTTATAACTCTATGTTCACTTGTAAATTCCAGATGAGTTGAAAATAATCGAAGGTGTATGCCTTATATATTCAAAATAAACATCAAGGGTCGCAAAGGGTCGGAATCGACTGAACAACAACAAATCAAATCTATAATCATTTTAAGTTTCTTCAAAGTTGTTAAAGTTATGATGTGGTCCCAAAACCCTTGAATATATAAGGCATACAATAGACCTTTGGTTATTTTCAACTCATCTTAGCCACAAACGGTTGTCCTTGTTTTTGTGCTTATTCCATACCGTTTGGCCATATTTTGACCACACCTGTCAAGTTTTGGATTTGGAAATAAGGGATATTTCCCAGCAAATATGGGATACTTGACAGCTATGCTTATCCTGTGCTGCCATCCAATGGCGGCAATAGGGCATTGCAGTCTAATTAAAATGGGATGATGGCAGGGAAGAGGGTAAAATAAGGGGTTTTCCTGGCCAATACGGGATACTTGACAGCTATGATTTTGACTTCTAATAAAGATATCACCTATTGCAAAGATGGCTGGAACTGTAAATTATACTTCATAGGTCTTGGTAAATGGATAGGAATGTGTAAATGTTCCTGCCACAGTAATCATATTCATATTAAAGGTGCACAATTTGTGAATGAATTTGGGCCTTTTGAATAGATCCTAATTCAAGCTGAAGTGACTTGTGCTTTGTTCATTTCAACTTGCATCCTGGATTTGAGTTCTTTTGCAAGCCTCCCGTTGACTTGCATTGCGGAAACCAAAAAGTGCAACAACTTTTTTTTTTAGCTTTTACACTGATATACATGAATGTTGGAGACAGAATAGATCCTAAAGATGGGATTAAAGTTTCCAGAAGGGTTTTCCATACCAGACACCATTAAAGTTTGGTTTTCAAAATGTAGGAACAGAAGGACACTGCAATAAATTAGCTACCATCTGTTTTGACATGTTCTTTGGATAGGGATCAAGTTGTCAGATGGCTTCGCTCTGCTCCCGGACCCAATCTCGTCTTTGTGGTGTTTCCCCCCTCCCCACAAGATTTCATACCAATCGGTCCACCTCAGGCCCATTCCATTAGTGATTTGGATTCATCTGAATACCTGATAACATATTAATATCGATCCATATATGAAACCCAACGCACCTGGAAAATATGTTGCAGTCTTAATAACATTGCTTACTCACCTTCTGCAGTCAAACCCATCCACCATAAGTCCTTTGTATTTTAGAGATGAGAAGACACTCAGTATTACTGTTTGTCTGGCTGCTTTAATATAGTTAAATGAGCAGATACCTATGCTTCCTTTTGTCTGTCTCTCTGGCTCACTTTCTCATTTGGGCTTGGGAGCTTTTTGAAAAACTGGCTTTCATGTGGATATCTAAAAGTTTATTGCCTTGACTTGGACGACCTCATCTGCTAGAATGAAGTCATTTGCTGGGCTAGGGAAGACGAACCTTCGTTCCAGAGAATTAATCAAGTCCATCAAGGGTCTTTCCTTACAGCCTTACCTCAAGCTAGCGACGATAGAAAGCGGCCGTAAACTTGACAGCTACCTGATAGCCTTCAAACATTATTTTATTTTGTTTTGTTTTAAGAAAAGAGGAGAAAGCAAAAGAGTGATCATGCCAAACGGGGCCTTTAAAAAAAAAAAAACCTCCAAATTTGCTACTGGATAAATCCAAGTTATATGCAGGTTTAACTTATATGCAGGTTTAACTTATATGCAGAGTACATCATGCCCATACCTGTCAAGTTGCAGTGATGAAAATAAGGGAAAGTTTCTGGGCGCCGGCGCACGCATGTGCAGTAACCCATTCGCGCATGTACAGTAACCCATTCACACATGCACAGTAACCCCTCTGTGCATGCACACATGCGCAGAAACCCTTTGTGCATGTGCAGAAACCATTTGCGCATGCGCAGTAACCCCTTTATGCATGCACAGTAACCCCTTTCCTGGCCATTCCAATTACGGGATGGTGGTGGGAAAGAGGGGGTAAATCAGTGAATTGCGGGGAATCCTGGCCGAAATGGAATACTTGACAGGTATGATCTGCCTAACACAGGGCTAGAAAAAGCACAGGCTGGAATTAAGATTGACAAGGGAAGCATCAACAATTTGAGATATGCAGATGGTACTATCCTAATGGGAGAAAGTGAAGAAGACCTAAAGAGCCTCTTGACGAGGAGAGTGCAAAAGCTGCCCTGAAACTCAACATCAAAAAAGCCAAGATCATGGCATCCAGACCCATCACTCCCTGGCAAACAGAAAGGGGAAAATGGAAGCAGTGACAGACTTTACGTTCTTAGGTTCTTCTAACTAAGAGTACTGCAGATGGTGACTGCAGCCATGAAATAAAAAGACACATTTCTTGGGAGGCAAGCTATGAGAAACCTAGGCAGCATAATGAAAAGTAGAGCCATCACGCTGACAACAAAAGTCCACATAGTTAAAGCAACAGTCTTCCCAGTTGTAATGTATGGCTGTGAGAGTTGGATCCTAAGGAAGGCTGAGGACAGAAGAATAGATGCCTTTGAACTGTGGTGCTGGAGGAGAGTCTTGGAAGTTCCCTGGACTACAAGGAGATCAAATCAGTCAATCCTGAAAGAAATCAACCTTGACTGCTCATTGGAGGGACAAATACTGAATCTGAAGCTCAAGTACTTTGGCCACCAAATGAGAAGAGAGGACTCACTCAAGAAGGCCCTGATGCCGGGAAAGATTGAAGACAAAAGGAGAAGAGGATGGCAGAATATGAGGTGGATGGATGGAATCATTGAAGTGGTGGGCATAGATCTGGCCTGGCTGCAGAAGACGGCAGATGATAGAGGAGCCTGGAGTGCAGTTGTCCATCAGGGTCAGACTCAACTGTGTAACTAAACAACAACAAAGCCCAGGTTGACATAAATTTCTGAGTCAGGGCATTGCGTAGTTTCATATCACAGTCTTTGAAAGGGAGTAGGATGAGACCGTGGACTTTTCTTTATCAGAGGGAAACAAAGAGGAGAACTGGGAAAAAATAAAAATAAAATAGACCAGAACCCCCCTACGAACCCTGCCAGATAGGAACTCTGGCAGCATAATTGCTCGCCCTACCTTTTCATCCTTGGCTATCACAGAACTCATAAACATTCCAATTAGGCAGCCAATTAAAATGAGAAAGAAGGCCTCCTGAATTATCCAGCAGTTGGAGGCTGTCCTGCCCTTTTACTTGTCAGCTGGTGAAAGGTTTTTATGGCCTCTCCAAATTGAAGGAGGCGAAAGAATTAAGTGAAAGAGGAGGATGCTTGAAAAGCCCACGCTGGCCGAAGGCACTGTGCCTTTTGCAGGCTTCTGACAGGGAGCCCTTAGGAATCCATGCAAGGCTTTGTTATGCTAAGAGGTGGACATTCCCAAGACAAGAACACACTCTCTTACACACCAAGACACACACTTTCCATGAGATCAAACCTTTTTACACTTATCTTGTGCATGCGCATGTGCGCGTACACACCCACACCCATACCCACCACATCTCTAGTCAAAAGTGGAGCAACTCCTCATTTTTCAGGTTCTTCTCCTTTCATGTCCAGATCAAACTTTTAACTGCAAAACTGAAGCCAAGGTGGCTTATATTTTTTTTTTAAAAAAATCAATTAAAATACAAATCAACACAATAGTTGTACAGTGGTAAATCAACATGTATGTAGAAGTCAACACTGATCAGGATGACCAACTGAATTTAGGTCTAGGTGCAAATATGGCAGCTGCCACGATGGCAGCAGCTTATGTTGGCATAAAGATTAAGGTAGGAGAACAGCACCCTTGCTTTCCAAAACAG
The DNA here is from genome assembly GCA_035047345.1 of Bradypodion ventrale. Taxonomy (NCBI): domain Eukaryota; kingdom Metazoa; phylum Chordata; class Lepidosauria; order Squamata; family Chamaeleonidae; genus Bradypodion; species Bradypodion ventrale. The sequence continues at coordinate 35,500,347 of JAWDJE010000009.1, forward strand.
GATATATCCAAATTAATGGGCTATAATCCACATACTGTACACTTATGCTCAATAAAAAATATTGGTCACTAACATGTTCATTTTGCTACAGCAGACTAACATATGGCTTCTCTTCTCAAAACCTCCCAATTATTCAGGGCCATAACCAGGGTTCTAGATTTGGGGGGCGGGAGATTTTCTGGAGGGGCAAACAATTTTCAGGAGGGGCAACAATGTCACACTCACATATATAACATTGGCTTATAATTTTTTTTAAAAAATCAATTAAAAATACAACACCGTACCAACGGTCACCTTCTCAGCTCCTCCTCTGGCCCGGCCGACCTTGGGAGGTGAGAGTTCAGTTGGTGGTCGAGGATGTGGCGGGGATAGGTGTCTTAGAGGGGGGGTACAGGAAACATTGTCGATGTTATGCCATCAGATAATTTGGGTGTTAACCTTAAGGGGGGGATTAAGGGTGGTTTTTTGCTATTGTAAGATATTGTATTTATATTGATTCATTGTATTGTGTATTGATTATTATTTTGTATTATACCATTTATTGCATTTATATTGTACTTATTTCTATGGAATTAGGGATTGTTTATTATACTGTTTTGTATATTGTATCTTTAAATTTGTTGTAATGCCGCCCAGAGTTGGCCGTATGCTGAGTGGGGCGGGGTATAAATTAAAGTTGAAATGAAATGAAATTGGCACCACAGGATGGGTTTGGGGGATGGAGGGTTCCCCCCCCCCGGGCCCCCGGCTACGGCCCTGCAATTATAACTGTCTTTATAAATAAAGCCTACACATGTTGATTTTTTAATGCAAATCTGGCCAACGTTTGAATCAGCATCAGAAGTATCAATAAACAAGGCATGTTCTCCTCTGTCTTTCTCCACATCAGTATCATCACCATCCTCCCATCTCCCACTCCAGAAAGCTGAGCTTGCTGCGTAGTGCAGAAAGAGCTCACTAGCAAGGAACATCATTAAAGGAGGATATAGCTACGTCCCCTACATCACTTGGAGGACCCTAAAAAGGCTGAGGGTTGGAGTCCCTAAATGCAAGACCAGCATGCTCAAGTGGAGGCTCAGGCATACAACAACACACAGTGTGAACATGGAGAGACACAGAATTCTGCTCAGTTGCTGGTCTGCTGATTGCTGCCAGAGACTGGCAATGACAAAGCAAAGAAAATGGCTTCATTTTGGCAGTCCAGGGTTTGATCAGGACACGAAAGAAGAAGAAGAAGACACTTGCCTTCTGAATCTGAATTTGTATGCAATCCTAAATAAGCCGTATCTATCCCACGGCCACATCTACCCTTCACAGCATCTTCTTGGGTTGCTAATTTGCCCCACATGTTCTGAAGCCCAGGCTTGTAAACCTACTGATGGAGCATTAAAGCATAACATCTATTACCTGCTCAAATTGCTTTAGGAGCTTTCTAAATTCCCTGATGTTTGTATTTGATTGTAGCTGATCACCTTCTCAGGTCTATGGTCTCTCTTGAGAGCTCTCTTCATCTTTCTCGCTCTCTCTCAAAGTAAAAGATAACAGGAAGTGTTTTTTTTCTGATTCTCCCTTTGTAGACATATGGTTGTCATTGGGCCCATTACGAAGAACAATGTGTAGGAAAGAGCTCCCATTAATACTGCAGGACAAAACATTGTGCAGAGCTTGATAGCTAATTGCATCCATGTTTTACATTTGATTTTTTTCCCCTCCTGGCCAGCGCATATAAGAAACTCTTGCACTTCACTGTAAAAAGAGATGTTTCATTTGTTTTTGTTTTGTAAAAAAAGTTATGGTAAATTCTTTCTCTTTGTCCTTTCTATCTTTTTTTATTAGACTTTTCTCATAACCATGAACATTTACTATAAAGACTATAAAGAAGGAGAGATTACATCATGTAAATTCAGTTGGCTTTCAAGTACCGGCACCCTGGGAATGACTTAAATAATAATAGTAATAGTTAAGAAATCCTTAAGCAAGTGTTTGGGATGTGCCCAATTACTACCACATAGAGTAGAACTCCATATAATGAAAATAATTTGTTCTATGATGCACTTTGTTATACGATTTTTTCATTATATGATGCATGCATCGTACAATGAAAATCCCTATGTGAAGAATTGTACAAAAAAAATTTCATTGTACTTTTTCCCCATAGAGATGCATAGAGATTTTAATTGTATGAGTTTTACCATAGAGATGTATTGCATGATCATATAACGATTTTTTTTTGTTATACAGGACACAATGGTTTTTTCAAATTCTCTTCGTTGTATGATTTTTTCATTGTATGATGCATTCGTTATACGGGGTTCTACTGTATTACACTTGTTATATTATGTAATATAATAAAGAACTTGATGTCGGACTACTTGGATAACAAGCTGGTTGTTCATTGTTCTAGTTACCCTATTTTTACCAGAGGGCCAAATATCATCCATAGTTTATATGAATATTCACATAATTGATATTTGTAATGTCTTAATCGATTCATAATTAATGTTCCTATTTTATATGATTAACTTTTGTAGTTTTCAATTTTTGATTCAGAAAGTCTCCAAAAATTGGGCTTATCAAGGTGTACGTGTAGATACATGGGTTCATGATATGTTTGGACATATAAGTAGCATAGAACAAGTGTGACATACGTTCTTGAAGGTACACAAGAGCAAAATCGAATTAGTAGATGGAACAAAGTGTTCATTCAACAAGGAATAACTAAAGGAGAATATGGCTGAGGAACTCAACCTCCCTTATGTCACATGGAGGACCACGAATAGCCTGAGGATTAAAGTGCCTATATGTAAGACCAAAATGCTCAGGTGGGGGCTGCTGGCACACAACAATACGCTGTGTGAATGTGGAGAGATACAGAATCCGGCTCATTTGGTCTGCCTATTACTACCAGAAACTTGTGCCGGTGAAGATTTAATTTTGGACAAGTACAAAGCCGCGAAGGTGGCTTCATTTTGGCAGTTTAAAGTCTGACCTAGCGCAAAAGGAGAAGTATAAGATTTGTTCTTGGGTGTCTACAAAGGATTGTGGCCAGAAGGTCAACATACATTACTCTCTGATCCACCAGGTTGGAACAAGTTCTTGGCAACATGATAACATAAAGTAGGTGTTCCCAACCTGGATCCAGCCCTTGACACCATTTCATGTGTCCCCCTCCAAGGGCATTCGAGAAACAAAATGGCTCTTTGAAGCTGTTGGGACAAAATGGCCACCCCATCATGCAGGCAGGACAAAATGGCCAACCAGCCCTCCCGGCTTGAAAAGGTTGTCAACCCTGACATAAAGCCTTCCCTAGAGTGGCAAACAATAACTCTGCCTTTTTTCACTGCCTAGGTTTCACATGTTTTTTAAGTTACTGGGACCTCAAGTGGGTAGAGGCTCTTGGTCTTAGTCTCCAGTGACACATCCTTACACTTGATGTGCTTTTCGAGTTCCTTCATTGCAGCTCTTCTGAGTCTCAGTTTCCTTCTTCTGTCTTGGTTTGGCGAGGGAGTCGTGGGTCTGATGGAATGGCTTCGGGGGCTGTATCTGGCCCACGGGCCATAGTTTGGGCATGCCTGCACTAAGCCAAGCAACAGCTACTGATACTCTATTGTATTCCCCCCCCTGACACAATATTTTGCTTCAACAGCTCTACAATGGAGATTACTGATGGCACTTTCTGTTGAACTTTACCCTCTCTGCCCATTTTAATCTTTTCCGTAGTACATTTTCAAAAGAAGGCTCAGCTCCATCACATCTGCTCACTATCAATAGTAAAACAAGTGCTACTGTTGAGAAGCCAAGTTTATTATTGACACTTCAGTAAAATACACTGCAAGAACCATCCTTAATGTGGTCATCAGGGCAGCGTCTTTGTTATCTTTAGCATTCAATTTATTCCTTAGATTTCCCTTCTCCGTCGGCCTCCCTTCCGAGTGTGTACAATTTCATTGATAGGATGTACGTTCCATCCTTCATATTAATACTCTGATCTATCACGGCTGACAATACGCCGTCTTTGTATGAGGAGCTGTAGGACAAATGTTTCAGCTTGTGACTAGAAAATTGTTAGCATTTGAATAGCTGAAGGTACGGGGGGGGGGGGGGAAGGATTAATAGCCCACTTTGATGGATTAGAATGTAGGGAAATTGCCTGATATTAATATGAAAATGTTTGTGAATTGGCCACATGGCAGCGTCAATGGAGAACGAAAGCCTATGATTATGTCTCCACGGCCTTATCGGTAAAGACTTGACTCTCTCACCAAAGACTTCCGCACAAAAGGCTGATGAGAACATCAGAAAAAAGCTGAATAGGAGCAGCTATAATAACCCCTCTATTCATCGACTGGTGTTGCAATGTCGGGGTTTTTTTTTGTGCTCTTTTATGTAATATTGTACATCTTTATATATTAACATATCTTAATATGGATTTCTTATAAAAGAACGTGCGGATAAAAATGGCTTTGTAGAGAGTTTCATTTCAGTAATTTTCAGGCTCCCCTACAAAGAGTGGGTTTGGACGATGAGCCAGGCGGAGGTATAATAAACACAGTCGAGAGAATATGGTTTGAGATGTTCCCTTTCTTCCTCTTTACACCCCTTGGAGGGGGGAAAACTTGGGTTACTTCCATTCTTATTTCTTTGTATTCACCACTGAAGGTGTGCAAAGGATGAGTCCAGAAGAACTAGGTTGGGGGGGGGGGGAAAGGGTTGTTGACATTTATCCTTAAAGGAGCAAAAAATTAATTCAATGCTGACTAGGATTTCAATTTGCTGTGACTGAAAGCTGGTGGAGCAAAACCTGTTTGGATCAACACTCATTAAACCAGGAGAGATATAGAGATCTGATGAAAAATGTGTGCAATTCATCTAGAGCAGGAATTTCCAACCTATGGCCCATGGGCCAGCCCCACCCCCGATGCCAATTCACCTGGCCCGTCACCACCTCTGCCGCACCCGGAAGTTGAAGTGGATACATTCATGCATGTGCGGGCACGTCTTACAACAGCTGTAAAATGTGCCTGCATAAACACGCACATGACTGTCGTAAGTGCGGAAGTGGCTGCATTTATGACAGTTGTGAATGTGCCCACATCTGGGGGCATTGTCCACCCTGCTCAGCCATTGGGGGGCATGGTCAGGTCCATGGCGGAAAAAGGTTTGGAACCCCTGAATTAAAGAAACTGTTTCCCAGAAGGGACCCTTTGCCCAATCTTTTTGCTCTGAATGATTTTGCAGGCCATGGCGGCTTAATAGTTAAGATGCTGAACTTGACAACTGGAAAGTCAACAGATCAACAGTTCAAGACCTGAGTGCTGTGTGATGGAGTGAGTACCTGTCGTCTGTCCCAGCTTCTGCCAACCTAGCCGTTTGAAAGCAAGAAATTGCAAGTAGATAAATAGGTACCGCTTCAGAGAGGAAGGTAACAGTGTTCTGGGCACTCTGGTGTCTAGGCATGCCTGCCACATGTCCGGGGAAACATCTGCAGATGCAGATAGTGGTGGCTCTTTGGCTGCAAATGGAGTTGAGCACCACACCCTACAGTAGGGGTTTCCAACCTTTTTATGCCGCAGGCCTGACTACACCCCCAGACAGCTGAGCAGGCTGGACCGTGCCCCCAGAAGTGGAAGTAAATGCACTCGCTTCCATGCTTACAACAGCTGTGGGTGCATTTACAGATGATGTAACCATGTCCGCTTCTGCTTCCATGTGCAGCGGCAGCAGGCCACATGAAATGGTGCCATGGGCCAGGTCTGGCCCTCAGGCCATAGTTTGGGAGTCCCTGCCTTAGAGTCAGGTAGGACTGGCTTTCAAGCAAGGAAGACCTTGACCTTGACTTTGGTCTACTTGCTCTGCTCTCTGGAAACCAGGGACAATCCCTCGCCCACTATGCATCAAGGTTGCAGCTTTGCCCACTAAGGAGGGAGCTGACATTTGCACTTGTCAGTGTGGCTGAGTGTGCAAGACAAGGGGAATGGGGAAAGGAGAGATCAACAGAGGAAGAAGTAGGTTCATCTGCAAGATGAAACGTTGGAATACATTTACTGTATACTGTTTGGTCTCCTGGATTTCCTCCCTGCCCTCAGTTGTGCAAGGCAGAAGGAGCTCCAAGGGGCACCTCCATTGCATAAGCCCTTGGTGGCATAAACAGTGACACACCTCTGCAGAGCTGAGGTGGCACCTTAAAGACTAACTCCTGCATTTAAATAATAGCTTCCGCGAGTCAAGTCCACATCAACAGAAAAAAGAGTAAAACCTCATGGCATCAATTTATACACACCAGGTACAGAAGCACACAATGGCTGGCCAGACTAACAGAAAAGTAACATTGTACTGTAGCTGTTTACTACTAACAATATAGTACAGTGATGGCGAACCTTTTAGAGATCGACTGCCCAAACAGAGGTGAGGAGTGAACTCTGTGCTGGGGGAGGGAGAAAACACTCCCATTGGGCTGCTGGGTAGAGGGGCAGGGTGAACTCTATGTTGGGGAGGGAGAGAGCGCTCCCATTGGGCTGCTGGGCAAAGGGGCGGAGTGAACTCTATGCTGGGAGGAGGAAGGAAGCACTCCTATTGGGCTGCTGGGCAGAGGGGCAGAGCAAACTCTGTGCTGGAGAGGCTTGTGTGCCCACACAAGGGGCTGGGTGTGCCACATCTGGCATGTGTGCCATAGGTTTGCCACCACTGATATAATACATCTAACTTCTACACAACTGAGCTACATCTTACATCCCATTTATGTCAATGGGGCCTAGTAATGGTTCTCCTTTGCTGAACTGCTGGGTGGGAAACCATTAAAAGGAGAAAACCAAAGAAGGGGATTCAGCTAGCACACCATAAAGAGGGACAAAATAGCCTTGGAAAACAGTTGGACTTAATAGAGAGATTAGCACTATGTAAATACACAATTTTTATTTGTTGCATGCACATAACACAGGTAATATATGTCTACATCGGTTTTTTTCCTAGCAGGCAAGACAATTATTTACTATGGCACAGCAACAGTCTTGAGAGTAAGAAGTGTGCCTTATTAAGGTGTTCCATGCTGTTCGGTCATGCAAAGAAGTCTTATCAAATATTTTAATGAGAGGGAAAGGATGACAGTAGAGATTAAAAGTCAAGGTGACCTTTATCTGAGCAAGACAGAATCTTCATACCACCTTCAATATTTTTCTTCTTCTTTTAAAGTCGTCACTCCTCTCTTGAAAAGTCACTCCATACATGGAAGCATATGTGATACCACTGATGGATTCCTGAGTGTGCATGTTTATTTCCTAGTTGAAAATGAAACCCAGCCTTGCATATGTTTTTGAATATTTTTGCTAGGTTTTTTTGTTTTGATCCAAGCTCAGCATGTCTACTAGACTCTAGGCATGCGTCTGAAACATCACATCATCAAAAACAAAAGAATGATATCATACGCCATAGCACCTATGAGATGCTTCATCTTTTGGCAAGGAACTTTGACGATCCAGGAAAACAAAACCTCTATTTTCGTAGAATATTTGTTTACTTTTACTGGCAGAGTTTACAAAAATCACTTTTAAAAGTGATTTGTAGGCTCCAACTTTATCCCACACACCAGATACATTTCCAGTTTTAAAATAGTGTCTCCATACTTTCCCATTTTGCCAAAATAACTAATGCTAAATTGTTTGATATCAATACATTCGGATATCCCAGGCATCTGGGCTCTGGGTGACCATCCCAAGGGAGGATCTCAACAAGGAACCAGGTCTTTTCAATGGTGGCCCCAACAGCATGGAATAGTCAACAATTTAGGGAGGCCATCAAGACTGAACTCCTCAGATAGGCTTTTCAAGACCACTAACTTGGTTTGTGTTAGACCACTGTGTTAAGAGGTTCTCTTGTTTGATTCTTCGAGGGCTTGAACTGGCCTCCAAGAATCAAACAAGAGGACCTCTTGGATATCTTGGATAACGTCCAAACTCCGTTCCACGGAGTTGGTTGCTATGCGATTTTGGACGTTATGTGGTTCCTATGGGGACATGCATCGCATAACGTCCAAAAATTGGTCGAAAATGGATGTTATCCGAGGTTCCTATACCAATATCTCAGATAACGTCTGTTTTTTGAGCAGTTTTGAACGTTATGCACTGCATCATGTGTGCATAAAAACCGCAGTGTTATGCGAATATGACACTGTCCGATGCGGTCGTTATGTGAGGGATTACTGTATTTTAAATTGCAGCCAGCATCTGTTGAAACCAGAGACTTCCCTTTCTTCCTCATCTGGGGCCTCCCGAAAGAGATGGAAGGCAGGGTAGACAAAACCTGAGTCTGTCTAGAGTTGAAAAGTTCTAGTGGTCCTTCCTGCCACCTTCAGTCAGCATGAGAAATTAGGATTGAATGGCTAGGCTGATGTTCAGGCAGAGCGGAGGTGGGGGAAATGCCTTGGAAAGTCAAGAAGAAACAGGAGCTTGTTCATTTTCTGCTCCCTGGGTGATATCCAATAACTCTTTCCCCCTTTTATACTATAGGGCATAAGCTCATTTGCTCAATTTGGGGTGACAGCAGCCAGTTTTGTCAGAACATAGCCAGGGTTTTAAATGAGGGCAGGCTTCTGGAGTCTGTTGGAAACATCCTTTATCTTAGCAACAGGAGGGCATGAACATGTAAAGTCTCTTGGCAAGCATAGTATGAATCTAGATGATAGTTGAGCATTGAAGAAATTGCCTTTTTGCTCACTCTATATACTTAAGTGGCTAAGACGCTGACTGGGAAGCGGAACGTCAGCAGTTCGATTCCCGAGTTCTGCAGGATGGAAATGAGCTCCCGTCTTCGTCCCAGCTCCTGCCAACCTAGCAGTTCGAAAGCAAGAAATTGCAAGTAGATAAATAGGGACCACTTCGGTGGGAAGGAAACAGCGTTCCGTGCGCTCTAGTGTCTAGTCATGCCTGCCACATGACCATGGAAATGTCTGCAGAAGCAGACAGCGCTGGCTCTTTAGCTTAGAAACAGAGATGAGCACTGCACCCTAGAGTTGGATACGACTGGCTTTCGAGCAAGGGAAACCTTTACCTTTATATACTGTATATATTCTCTCTCCCTGTGTGTGTGTGTGTGTGTGTGTGCACATGTGCCTTTCTTTCTTTCTCTGTCTATCTGTCTGTGTCTGTCTGTCTGTCTGTCAATAAAAGAGAGAGGAGAAAATCTTTTATTTAGCCTGAGAAACTTTAAACAGCAACTTTCTAAACTTTTGCAGAGTTTGTGGGTATTAAAGAAAGTTTGATGGTTTCTCAGGTGCATGGTTTTAGGTGAGCCAAAGGCCAGGCTCTGCTTCCCAGGAGAAGAGCCAGCCTATTTAGCCTTGAGCAAACTGTGCGGTCCCAGAGGACCTCTGAAGAAAGCACCGCTGAGCTTTGTAGGTCTAGAAGCCCTGGAAATGAGAGCCATAAGTTGGAATTGACTTGTTGGGATGCAGTTCAATGTATATTATAATTATAAACATAACCATGCTACTGGAGAATGGGCAGACTTGGTTTTGTAGCCAGAAACCCTGCAGAATTTTAAAAGTTTCTGTTAAAAGTTAATTCTCCGTTTAAAGTCTCTCAGCCGAACTAAGCAAACAAGCACTCTGTTGGTGTCCTTTTAGACCAGTGTTTCCCAATGTACTTGCTTAGGCTTCTGGGAATTGAAGTACAAAAACCAAAGCTTGGGAAACACTGTTTTAGATGCTCTTTGGAAAAACAAAAAGCATCTTTTTAGGTCACAAAATACTCAATTTACCTCAAATTCCAACCAATCCTTTTTTCTCCCCAGACTCTCTGTAATATGAATGTGTGCTTTGGGGTAGTTAAGAAAATAAATAATGAAACTGACAAGAGTGAAAGCAAGAGAAGGAAGCTGCTACTGTGAGGGGTAAACACAGAAGCAGTTACATTTTCTATGTCAATAATCCTTGTATTAAACCCATACCTGTCAAGCGCAACTCCGGAGATTACGGGACCTGCACAGAACACTTCTGTGCAGGTCCGTTGTACGCATGCGTAGAACGTTTCTGCGCAGAACGTTTTTGCGCAAGTCCATTCTATGCATGCGCAAAAGCCTTCTATCCATGTGTACAATGGACCTGCACAGAAATGTTCTGCGCAGCTCACTTCTACGTGTGCGTAGAAGGCTTTTACGCATGCGTAGAAAGCTTTTATGCATCCCCGTCTGCACAGAAGCCTTCTACGCATGCGTAAAAGCCTTCTACCCATGTGTAGAAGCCTTCTACGCTCACGTAGAAGTGAGCTGCGCAGAAGGGATGTGCAGTAACTCATTTCCTTCCCCCCCCCTGCCAAATTACATGTTAGCAGCAGCTCCAGGCGGGAAATGACGAAAATCAGCACAAAAAAAGGGAAATCCCGGCCAATCTGGGATACTTGACAGGTATGATTAAACCATCGTTAAGCGCTCAGTTTACATGATAGATCATAATAGCTCAAGATCATAATAGCTCAGTGTAAACCTATCATGAAAATATGTGTTAAGGATTCTTCCTTTGTATTTGAGGGGGGAAGGAAAGTTCTTGGCCAATGGAATGAGCTCCATGAATATGTATAAATCTGAAGGCCAGTAATATATATGAAATATATGTAACTTGGAGAGAACTGAAGGGCAGCTGAGGTATTGAAGGAATGGTTTTGCCAGTTCCACACACAACCCCATGAGTTTCTATGGCTGTGGGAGGATTTGCACCCAGGAGTCCTGAGTCATAGACTGTCATTCTACTCACTGCACCACACTGGTTCTTAAAATACCTAACAACTAATAATAATAATAATTTCGTGTGAGAAATTATTCTGTGTTGAAAGGATTTTTTGTGGAAGAAACTCCACTCAGGGAATGCCCAAATGAGGCTCCTTTCATGTCCCCAAGAGCTGGGACAGAGACGGGCGCTCAAACCGTCATTCAGTACCCCGGTCATGAATTGTCGACTTGCCAGCCTTCCAGCTAACAAGGCGAGCTTCTTAACCACTGAGCCACTGAAAATAAATGCAAATAAATGCAAGCAACTAAATGCAAACAAAATACCTAATGGCCCAAATTCTCTTAGCTAGTTATGCTTTTTTTTTGCTACACTAGTGTAACTCTTTGGAGAAACATTGCCCCAAGTCAAGAAAACATCATAGAAGTTATCAATTATATACTGAATTGTGAATTTTTTCAAATGCATACAACTCAGTGTGCATTTGAAAACATCTCTATGATGACTTTTTAAAACTGTGACAATTTACCTCAATTGTGTAGCTACACAAGAGGATTATGAATCATAAGTTATTTAGGTATGTTACATTTTGTTCTGGCCTTGACACAAGGCAAACAAAATATTATGTTTTAATTTCATTATTTTGATTTATGAAGAATGTCATCTCAACTACACAATGCATCAATGGTGAGTAAACCATTTGTACATTTAAAAATCCCAGTATAGTTACACCACACCACAGCGGTTCAACTGAAAACCAAATTTCCATGCGTTGTGTGGTGACTATATTGTCTTACTTCCCCCACTATTTGAGATCTTGTTCAATAAATTTTTAAATTTTGTGTCAGAATTTTTTTTTAATGGGGGCTGTGGTGGCTCAGTGATTAAGAAGCTCACCTTGTTAGCAAGAAAGCCAGCAAGTTGTCAGTTCGAGACCCAGGTACTGCATGATGGATTGAGCACCCATCTCTGTCCCAGTTCCTGCCAACCTAGCAGTTTGAAAGCAAGAAATTGCAAGTAGATCAATAGGGACCACTTCAGTAAGAAAAGATCTTGGAGAAATGAAAGGAGCCTCATTCGGGCATCCCCTGAGTGGAGTTCCTCCAGCATAAATCCTTTCAACCCAGAATAATTTCTGACACAAAAAATTATTATTATTATGAACCATGACCTGGACTGTGTTCACCTCCAGTGCCATGAGCCCTGCCATTCAGCCGCGCTTTGAAGGCCTGGGACAGTGTTTGGGCGGATGGTGGGTCCTATTGATTGTTGCATTTCCCCCCGATTTCTTTTTATTGAGCTTTATTGAGTTTACACTGTATCCATGATGATTAATGCTTTATTGTTGTTTTTGATTGTATGAACCATGTTCTATCAAATGTCATGTATTATGATGTTATTGGGATGAATTATGTTATTTATATGCATTATTACTTGTTTATGTAAACCGCTTTGAGTCTCCCATGGGGGTAGAAAAAAGCGGTATATAAATTAAACTTCGAATTGAATTATTATTATTATTATTATTATTATTATTATTATTATTATTATTATTATTATTATTATTATTATTATTATTATTATTATTATTATTATTATTATTATTATTATTCTATGTTTTAGTGAATCAGTGTGGTTCAGATTCTCCCTTTGTTATGAATTTTGAACCTCCTGCACCTTCCTTACGTGACAGCTATCATCTGAATACACCAAAAATGAGGGCAACATACAGCAAAGAGACAGTATAAAAATGCAAGCGCGGCGCCAAAATGGCCGCCGCGCCCTTTGCGGCCCCCCCCCACAGGACAGAGAATCCGGGTAGTTAGGGGCGTGGCCAGCTCCCTTATAAAAGGGGTGGCCACGAGGCAGCCGAGCTGCCATTTTACCTCAGCGACGGAGCGGAGAAGTTTTTTCCCCTGTGTCTCCGTCGCTCGTTAGCTTACCGGGAAGCCTTTTGGTAGCGATTCTGCCTTGCCGGCTTCCCTTTTCTGCTTCGGAGGAGATGCCTTCGAAGAAGAAGGCAGCTTCGAGTTCAGCTCGCGCTGTTAGGAGGCGCAACCCAGGTCGGAGGACCGCGGTGCCGCCTCCTCAGCAGCCACCTTTGCCGTCCCCGGCCGGGGCCAGCGGAATGGGGTCTATTGCCCCTTGGCCCGGAGTGGGCGATCAGAGTACGGGCGCGGAAGGGGTTCCGGCCCGCGGCCCACGAGCGGTGGACACCGCTCCTGCTCCTGCCCACTCTGTCGGGCCTACTCCTCTTGGGCCGCAGCCTCTCCCTGGGCCCTCTAGCCTTGGGGGGTGGTGCGGCCCCCTGCCTTGGCAAGTTTCTCCACCAACCCTGCCGGGCTTTGCTGCTGGCCAATGGCCATATGTGGGTCCCGGGGTACAGGGACCTGTACCCATGCCTGGACCAGGCGGGCCGGCCGGCCCTTTGCCCATGGTCAACGTGGACACCTTGCTGGCCCGCATTGCGGCCCTGGAGGCCTCATTGGCTCGGGCCAGTCAGGCGGGCGCCCCCTTCGGGGTTCCTCTTGAGGCGCTGTCGGCAGGAGGACAACAGCCGGCGGGGAGGGTCGAGCTGCTGCAGGCGCGTGGCCCGGTTTCGGCCACTGCCTCGCAGCTCCCCAGCCAGCAATCAAGTGCGGGTCAAGCCCCGGTGATGAGCTCTACGTCGGTCGTGAGCTCCGACGCCCCCAGTGGGCCGGAACCCCCGGTGGGGGCGGCCCGCGGGGGTGCAGCATGTGAGTATACGGTGCAAGCGAGTACATCCACACACATTCCCAATCAAGGGGGGGCCTTTCAATGGCCTTGGCCTCGCGCGGGTGGTGCGGGGGCCACGCTGTCGGCGACGCGCCTGCAGCAGCTCGACCCTCCCCGACGACTGCCACCTTGGGCACTGGGGTGGGCATTGGTACTTACACTGCAGGGAATGTTCTGGGGGTGGCTGGGTTAGCTCAGGCCCCTTTTACCAGGCCGGCTGTCCCCTTTTCGGCTTTGCCGACGGCAGGGTATTCCTTGCCATTGGGTGATCACCTGGCACAGGCTACTAGGGAAAAGATATGGCGAGGGGAGTACGTAGATATCTTCTCACTCCTCAACAGAGAGCCCACCAAGGAGGAAAGGGAGGGTCAGGATGAGAAGGACAAGGAGCAGGCACGCCGCCGTAAGCCGCCGCGTACCTGGGCCAACTGGCTCCCCGCTTATTTAATATACATGGCGGTATATTTGAGGGCGCGGCCGGATTTAGCTATTCCCATGGTCCAATATTTGGACAACATATATAGGGCGATGGTCGATTTCCCGGGCCCCTCATGGCTAGCATATGATGAGGAATTCCGTATGAGGATTCCCCTCCACCCCGAGATGAGATGGGAGGAGCCGTGCCAGAGGCTGTGGCTTTTGTATATGACACCCACACGCCCTGCCCCGGGGGATAGATACCATTGCGGACATGCGGTCCAGCGAGCGGCTCCGGCGCAGGCTACCCGCCAGGCGGCGAGGCAGGGGGTTCCAGCCCGCCTGCTGTGCTGGACTTTCTCGTCAAATGGTTCCTGCAATCGAAAGAACTGCAGGTATAAGCATGAGTGTCCCACATGTTCTGGCCCCCACGCAGCCTCTGCTTGTCCCAGGCCTGGGGGGGCGCGAGGCAGAGGGAGGGGTGGACAGTGGGCTGGCAAGGCTGCCACGGATGGACCTAGTTCTCCAAAAGGCCCCCTCCCCAATTAAGGTGGACATGCTGGAGCGCTGGCTCGCATCGTACCCGAAGGGGGAGGACGGGGAGTATCTCCTTCAAGGTTTTAAGCAGGGATTTCGTATCCCTTTTATGGGTGATAGGTCCCCTCAGGATGCTCCCAACCTTTTATCCCTCAGAGGAAGGGAGGAGGTGGCTGCGGCCAGCATTAAAAAGGAGTTAGACGCGGGCAGGGTCGCTGGACCTTTCCCCGCACCCCCGTTTCCCAATCTTAAGGTCTCGCCACTGGGTTTGGTCCCCAAAAAGTCCCTAGGTGAGTTTCGCCTTATTCATCATTTGTCCTACCCAGCCGGCCGATCGGTCAATGATGCTATCCCTGATGACCTTTGTTCAGTCAGGTATACATCGTTTGACCATGCGCTGCGCATGGTGCGCTCGTGTGGCCCGGGTGCCCTGCTGGCCAAGTGTGACATTAAGTCGGCTTTTCGCCTCTTGCCAGTGCACCCGGGCGACTTTGAATTGCTGGGTTTTAAATTTAAGGGGGAATATTATTTTGATAAGGCCATGCCTTTTGGCTGCTCCATATCATGCTCGACTTTCGAGCGTTTTAGTACCTTCCTAGAGTGGGCTTTCGTCCGCAGGTCAGGGTCCCGGTCTGTAGCCCATTACCTGGATGACTTTTTATTCGGGGGTGAACGGGGCTGGGACACGTGCGCACGTCTCCTCAACACATTTCAGACGCTAATGAAGGAACTTGGTGTCCCTTTAGCGCCCGAAAAGACCAAGGGCCCATCGACCAAGCTAGTATTCCTGGGGGTTGAGATTGACACGGTAGTGCAGGCTTCTAGGTTGCCGGGTGATAAGGTGTCCAGGATAGTGGCCCTTATCTCGGAATTGCTGGCCAAGCGTAAGGCATCCCTGAGGGAACTGCAGGTGCTACATGGGCACCTTAATTTTGCTTGCAGGGTGGTCGCACCGGGCAGGGCTTTTGCCCGGCGCTTATGCGACGCCATGGCAGGGTTATCCAGGCCCCACCACAGAGTCAGGCTCACCCGGGGTATCAAGGCAGACATGTTCGTCTGGTTGCAATTCCTGAGGGAGTTTAATGGGGTCTCATTTTGGAGGTCTGACCTCCTGGCATCCCCCAATTTCCAGATCCAGTCTGATGCCGCAGGACCCCTGGGTTATGGGATGTACTTCAATGGGAAGTGGGCCTATGGTGGGTGGCCACCGGCATGGGCAGGCACAGGTCGCCTGCGAGATCTCACATACCTGGAATTTTTTCCCATTCTGGGGGCTTTGATGCTATGGGGCGAACAGTGGGCTAATTCGGTGGTGCATTTCTGGTGTGACAATGCGGCTGTTGTACACATTGTCAATGCACAGACTTCCAAATCGCCCAGGGTCATGGATCTAGTGCGCCATTTTGTGCTGCGCTGCCTGCGCCTCAACATCTTGTTCAGGGCCAGGCATGTCCCAGGGATTAATAATGATATTGCTGACGCTTTGTCCCGCCTGCAGATCTCCCGGTTCCGCGCTTTGGCCCCGGATGCGGAGGAATTTCCCTCACCACTCCCGGACGAGATGTGGATTATTGGCAAGGAGAGGTGAACCGGGCGATTGGCCTGTCACTAGCGCCACGCACGCGTAAGGCGTATCAACAAGCATTCAATTCGTACAGGGCATTTGCTACTCAATTTCTCTTGCCAGAGACCTGGCCTATCCCGGTGGACCATGTTCTGCGGTTCATGGTTCACCTGCATGCACAGGGCCTCGCACCTCGCACCATAGCATCCAAGCTCTCGGCGTTGGCTTTTATGGCCAAAGTGGGGGGTCATGTGGATACCACCTCTGACTTCCGGGTGAGACATGTTTTGGAGGGGTGGGTGCGCGAGCGCGGGCGTTGCCCGGACGACCGGCACCCTATTTCCCCAGGGGTTCTTACCCAGTTGGCCCGGGGCTGGCCAGGCCTCTGTTTTGATCGTTATGAGGCAGCCCTTTTTCATGCAGCCACAACGGTGGCATTTTTTGGAGCGCTCCGCGTCAGCGAACTCGTGATGCTGTCTAAGGCGGATGCAAGTGGTAGGGCACTGGAACTCGAAGATGTCTATGTTGCCAAAGACTGGGCCCAGTTGAGGATACGCTCCTCTAAAACAGATCAGCATGGCGTAGGCAGTGGTGTAAGACTGCTACGTTGTTCTTTGGCAGACATCTGTCCGGTTGGTGCCCTACAGGAATTCCTGGCACTGCGTGGCATGCACCACGGCCCGTTTTTCTGTCACCAAGATGGGTCTCCCCTTACTAAATTTCAGTTTTGGAAGGTGACAGCCAGAGCCCTCACCAGGGTGGGCCTACCAGGTGCCCGTTATGGCACACATTCGTTCCGCATTGGTGCAGCCTCTACAGCAGCTGCTTTTGGGTACTCTGGGGCTGACATACGCAGCATGGGGAGGTGGGGCTCGCAATGTTTTCAGTTTTATGTGCGCCCACTCCCGCCATGAGTACCAATCCAGTCACCTTACCGCCTTTTTTCTCAATTTTCTTACAGACCCTGGGTGTCGTATTACACCGGTGACAGTATGGCTGGTGGGCCACAGCTATGTGCACAGGGCAGCGCGTTACGCTGCGGCGACAGAGTGGGGACCCCGACTGGGACTGGGTGACCACGCCAGTCTCGCATGGCATGGTAAGCCTGGGATGTTATGGCGGGAGCTGCGGCCTTTCCTTTTTTCTGGCCTGGGTGCTGACCCGCCTGACATTCTAATCATCCACCTGGGGGGCAATGATTTGGGCCAGGTCACCGGCTTATCGCTCAAGCATGCGATTTGCGAGGAACTCGCCTACTTGCATTATGTCTGGCCTGCCACAACCCTGGTTTGGTCGGACATTGTTCCGCGCCATTCTTACAGAGGGGGCGTTAACCTCCTGGCCCTTGACCGCGCTAGGCGCGCGGTCAATAAGGCAGTGGCGCGGTTTCTTGCCACCAGGGCTTGGGGACGGGTTAGTCATCACCCCGATATTAGTCTACAAAATTATGACTTGTACGCAGGGGATGGGGTCCATCTGTCGCGAGGAGGTATGGACCTCCTGTTGGGTGATTGGCGAGCAGGCCTGTTGACCGAGCTGACGGTCTGGGGGGGGGGGCGTCAGGTCTTCTTTGAAGCCCCTCCGTGTGGCGGGTAGCACTGGTAAGGTAAACAGTATGACCCACAAGTATCCGGCAGGTTCGCAATTGACTGGACAACACTAGACAGGAATAAATTAGTTAAACGTTGTCCGGTCAACGACGAACCAGGCGATGGGGTGATGATGATTGCTAACCAGCATGCATCACCCCTGTGATTTCACGGATACGCGTCAGAGGGTGGGGTCATAAGTTAGTTATTGACTACGGTCAACAATTTGTTTGTTGTCAACAAACAAATTGATACAAATTGATACATTGTAACCAATTGCCGTTGGCAATTTTGGGGTGGTACCTTACCAGTGTTACTTCGGCCTGCTTGCCTTAGGAATTATGATTGGTCGTTTTACCAATACAAATTTATAATTCGGACTAGGGCATTGAATCAATAAATGTGGCCCTATGCTGTTATCCACTTTCAATGTTGTCTGTGTCCGTTATTGGGGGGGTGCGCCTGCAATAGTTGGCTGTCACTGTAGAGTGTTTGTTGTCCTGAAAAGAATGTATGAAACATTGAGTTAACAAAATAGTTACCGAGGAGGGATTCCTCCTCCGTTCTGACTTTTCCAAGGGTCATTGTCCCCTGGTCTGTTTTTGTGGAGGTTCATTTCTATTCAGACACAAAAGTTCTCTGTGGGAGTCCTTGCAACTCGGAGTGTCGATATTTTTCATTACGCCTCCCTTCAGGAACCAACACAAATCTGTTACCTCAACACAATGTGCCGGCCTGGAGAGACCCTTCTTTCACATCGAAGGAAACGGGTGGGAGCTGTGGAATGAGCCTTCGTTCTTTATTTTCTTTCTTTCTCTCTCTCTCTTCTTAAAAAGCATCAAGGATTGGTCTAAATAATAGCTGCCATGGAGCTCTGGGGGTGGGGTGCAGTGGTTGCTCCTTTTATTGTCTGCCTTGCATTTATACTGTGTGAAGCGCCAGGAGCGGCTTGAAGGAACATCAGGTATCTGAATATGAAACTTCGTATGCTAATTATAGCAGCCACTTTCCCATCACCAGAATGGAATTGCATTAATTATTCTGGTTCAGGAAACATGAACCGTTCCCCCTGTCCAAAACATAAACCGTGCACAACCAAGTAGCAGATAGAAAACAGAAGACCATAACAGCAAAACAAATAGATGGTGGACAACTGGATTTGTGAAGTTATGATGGATCTGCAAAGGGTACATTATCTGACCTTTAATTCATCCAGGATATATAAAATGATGATGGTTGTAGCTGCTGCTGCTGCTGATCTCTCTTCTTCTTCTTCATCATCTTCTTCCTCATCGTGTATTGAGGGAGATACTTGCTCGGGCACTTCCAGCAGCCTCCATCAGTGTTTTTTTTTTTTGTGTCCTTGTAATATATATATTTATTTGATGTTATCTCTCCACCTTCCTCTGGGTCTGCCTTGTGGTCTTTGTCCTTCTCCTCTGTCCACAAATGCCTTGTATGATATGGAGTTCAAAGATATTCTCTCCAGATGACCAAACCACTTGTCTCTGTATGTAGTGCAAGATTGGTTCTATTCCAATTGATGATGACAATGATGATGATGACAATGATGATGGCTGCTAAACCACCTTCACAGAAACCTCTTCAGTATAATTCTCATCCACAGCCTCAGGCTACCTCTCAGAACAAAGGAAGAACCTAGTGCTTGGCCTGGGCCACTCACACAATAGCTGCTAGTCCTGAAGGCTAAACTCAGTAGCACATATTGTAATTGTTGCCTTGCATCCATTTGCAATTCAACAGGGTGAAGCCTCACCACTAATTTGAATAACAGGTATTACCAGCTGTAAAAACAAAACACGCTCGCGCGCGCGCGCACACACACACACACACACATACACACACACAAGTATTTGTTATACTAACCAGTCTGAACCTCTCTACCTGATGTGTATACATTTATGCCATGAGGTCTCACTCCCATGTCTGATGAAGTGGACCTGATGGACAAAAGCTAACATTAAAATACAGCAGTTAGTCTTTAAAGAGCCACAACAGTTTTTGTCTTTTTGTTTTGTTTACTCTCTGACATGTTTGAAACTCAATTAGGGTCTCCATTAGTCAGTTCTGATTTGATGGCGCATAACAACAGCAACCTAGACTCTAAAACAGGGGTTCGCAACCTATGGCCAGTCGGCCGGATTCAGCCCATGGCACCAAATAATTCAGCCCCCGACCTCGCTCCAGCTGCCTCCGCCATTGGAATCGGCCGCGGACTCACTTACGGCTGTGTGAACACATTTACACTCCCAACTCAGGCTGTCGTAAACATGTTTACACCAGCCGCGGATGTGTTTTACAGCACCAGTCCAGCCGCTCAACTGTCTGAGGGGGCGTGGTGCTGGCCATGGCTGGAAAACTTTGACCCCTGCTCCGGAGGAGTCTGAAGTTACAGACCAAAAGAAGAGTCTGCTTTCCAAGCTGTGTTATCTCATTACAATTTTGCCAACCAACGTCTTTTTCCGGGATGTACCAAGCGCAATTGGACTGGTGGCCTTCTCTGGCACCGAAATCTTCCCATTTGCCAGTTTTCTGGAACTGCTGAGCAAAGTCCATTTTTTCTGGCTTGTGGAGGATGAGTTTGGCTTCCACAATGCTTGCCTGGGCGATACTCCTGTGATGTCACCTGTAAAGAGCTGAGAACTTTGACACCATGCTCTGTGGGAGACCCTGTTTAAAACCATGCTTCATTGAGAGGTCCCTGCTGCCTGTGAAATAGTGCTAATAGCATTAGCCCCAGGCCTCAGGGACAAGTAAAAAAAATACCCCAAAGAGTCTCTTATGTTTGAAAAGGGGGGGGGGGGTGAGGGGAAAACTAATCTCTAATGCTATAAACTAATCTCTTGATCTGATCTCCAAGGATTCAGTTGTTTTTGTTGAGAGTAGGGGAGAAGACTAATTCACAGCAAAAACCTCCGCCAGAGACAGCAAAAGTGATAGGTTTCAGATGTTTCACTAACATAGTCTAAACAAGTTCCCATTTTTCACCCTGCCTTTCCAACGAGGGAGAGAGAAAGGTTTCTCTGTTGTGCTTTGGTTTGCATCACTGATTTTCAACCATTTAATATCAGGATTGTCAACAATCCTGATATTCCACAATCATGTTCAGTTAGCTGAAGGATCATATTAATTCTACTAAAAAGTCACTGTAAAGAATTCATGGTCTAATTGTGAGGGGGTGGGACATTATGGAACAATGGTGTACCCCTCCAAAATATTTATATAAATGGTGGCCAATAATATATCTGGGGTGTATGCAAGCACATAAGAGTGTTTAAAGCAGGGGTTCCTAACCTTTTCAAG
Organism: Bradypodion ventrale; assembly: GCA_035047345.1. Classification (NCBI taxonomy): domain Eukaryota; kingdom Metazoa; phylum Chordata; class Lepidosauria; order Squamata; family Chamaeleonidae; genus Bradypodion; species Bradypodion ventrale. The sequence goes on from JAWDJE010000009.1 coordinate 35,521,249, forward strand.
CCGGGGCCCGGGTCATGCTCTCTCAGTCAGCTTTGAGGGCTGGATGGCCATTTTGCCCAGCCCGCATGATGAGAGTGACCATTTCATCCTAAAGGCTTCAAAGGGACAACCATTTTGTTTCTTGAATGCCCTTGGAGGGGTGGGGGGGCACACGAAATGGTGCTGGGGGATGGATCCACCCATGGGTCTTAGGTTGGGAACCCCTGGTTTAAAGCTTTTGGATAATGTCCTGAGTACTTGCGGCAAGAGCCTTATAAAGTAGGACACTTGTCACAAAATAAGGTTGCCTCTAAACTACAGATTGGAGTCCAAGGTCAAGACCACCAATTGACCTTCTCCAACAAATGCCCTCCAGATCTATTAAACTGTAAAACCTACTGTCTTCCCCCAATGTGCAGCTGCCTCATTTTACCTAATAGTAGGGTCATACATAGGACCGCGGTGGCTTAGTGGTTAAGACATTGAGCTTGATGACTAGAAAGTTGGCAGGTCAGCAATTTGACACTCGAGTTCTGTGCAATGGAGTGAGCTCTTGTTGTTTGTCCCAGCTCCTGCTAATCTAGCAGTTTGAAAGCAAGAAATTTCAAGTAAGATAAATAGGTACCAGTTTGGCGGGACATTTTACAGTGTTCCATGTGCTCCAGCATCTAGTTATGCCTGTCACATGACCAGAAAAATGTCTCCAAATGAAGACAGCACTGGCTCTTTGGCTGTAGACGGAGTTGAGCACTGCACCCTAGAGTCATGACTGCTTTCAAGCAAGGGAGATCTTTACCTTTGGGCCATACATGAATCCAACCCATTCCTTTCTCTTTCTAAAGTCAGCTATTTCCAATTATGGTTAGAACATTAGTTTTTGCTGTTATTTTTGATGTGGAAATGGTCACTGTTCCACGGTTTGGGAATTCTTGGTATACTAACTTCCTGGGTGAGACTTCCACAGTTTGCCATTAAAAAAGCTTCACAAATTAATCCAAGCAAGTGCTCATTTTCATTTTATGTGGTGGCTAATTCTGGTGACTTAAGAGTTGCATTTCCAGAAGTCTAACTGCCACTGTTAGACTACTGCACTAAAAGTTTATTAGTCAATGCATCTGACCTCAAATTGGAAAATTTGTGTTGGATCCGGTTGAGGGAATCCTTCCAGCTCTGTTGTTAATTTTATGCGCATCTAATAAAACACAGCAGGAACAACACGTCTGAACAGAAGCAAGCCGTTAAAAGATTAGTGACTTACCACAAAAAAAACACAAAACTACTTTATGGCACATGTGACTGATTTATCTTTAAGGTTGTTGTGTATGGAATAGTATGGAATGTAACTGCTACGTTATGCCTTTAAGTTAAATGTAACCGGTTCTACAGGAAATGTATACTCAAGCCACTTGTAAAGAAACATTGTATTCAGCTGCTATTAAAATGCGAGCTTGCTACCAGAGATGGGAGCAGCGAGCATTCAACTCACATGGTACAAATTCCCCAATCATGCCCAGCCGCGGGAAACCTTCCCGCCATGGATACACCAGGACAAGAAGGGCGGGACTCCGGATGACGTCACGCCGACAGTAGCCAATAGGCTACCGTGTACCCATATTCAAATGTATAGTGACTGTATAAAAGGAGATGTATTGCCACCATTACCTCGTGTTCGAACTGTACTTCATGCAATAAAGATGTGTTAGCCAGCATACGGCTGCTTCTATTGTCTTGCTTCCTGAACACCAAAAAGGTGATGCAAGCTTTCTTGTTTTTGATTCAACAAAGTAACACGGCTGCCACCTGCATCCCAGTATAGTCAGCAGCGGCGGCTGCAACTCGTATCCATGAATGCATTTTCCCCCTGAAGCAGGAAAAATGCCAATGGTGTGAATTTGTTTAAGGTGGATCCCAGCTTGCCTTGAAATGACCCCCACGCTATGATCTCGGAACCATCTCCTGTGACACATATGAAATGAGACAGGCAGGATTTAACACCAGGACTGCAATGGACTGCCACAGCCTTGATGATATTATCAAGGTGTGCCTTCACAGCCAGTCCCTCTGGCATGGCCTCTTCCGCCTCCATGACTGTTGGGAATCAGAGTTCCTCCTCTGCTCATTTTGCTGTTGGGCCCAATATGATGGTTTCCAGTGGCATTTCCTCCATAATCCCATGATCTGAGCTCCTCTTGTTCAGTCTACTATCTAGGGACTAACTCTCTATGGGTCATTTCAAAGCCCCTATTCAAAGTCCCTATTCACTCCCCCTTTTTTTGTTGAAAGGGTTCTTTGCTTTTAAGCCAGATCTGGACTATTCTTTCCCAAAGAAGACTGCTTCGAAAAAAGAAGCATCCATTGTAAACTAGGACATGGAACCAATTCCACCAATGACTGCAAAATATTCCTAGTGAAAAGTACTGTATGCCAAAAATATGTGATGTTAAATTTTATTTTAAAAAGGAAATAATAGCTGGAGGTAGAAGGAAACGAGGAAGCCCAAATATGGTTCCTAAGGCAAAGGTAAAGGTTTCCCTTGCTCAAAAACCAGTCGTATCCGACTCTAGGGTTCAGTGCTCATCTCTGATTCAAAGCCGAAGAGCCAACATTCTCTGCTTCTGCAGACGTTTCTGTGGCATAGCTGTCAAGTATCCCTCATTGGCCAGGAAAACCCCTTATTTTACCCTCTTTCCCACCGTCATCCTTTATTAATTAGACTGCAATGCCCTATTGCCGGCATTGGAGGGCAGCACAGGATAAACATAGCTGTCAAGTATCCTGTATTTGCCGGGAAATTTCCCTTATTTCCAAATCCAAAACTTGACAGGTACGTTCTGTGGTCATGTGGCAAGCATGACTAGACACCGGGGCGCATGGAATGCTGTTACCTTCCCACCGAAGTGGTCCCTATTTATCTACTTGCAATTTCTTGCTTTCTAACTGCTAGGTTTGCAAGATCTGAACACAACTGTTAAGGACAGTCTCTTTAGGGAAGTCACTAAATCATAGCTTTGCCATGCTTTGGAAAAGACCTGATGTCAAATAATAACAGTAATAGCTACAGTAATGAATGCGTGTTTGCTTGCTACTGTAGTAGGTGCATATAATGTCTTTGATTTTCTCTAGAGTGTACAATAATTAATGTATACATATATAGTAATTTAGTCAGGAGCTTATGTTCTTTTCCTGTTTACTGTGAGCAGTGAGATGCTAAGTGAAAAGCATAAGAAAAATTACAGTAAATTAAATTTTATTCCTCATGAGAGGATAAGATATTTTAGTCCACCAGAAGAAATCAAGCAGATTTATTTTCCTCTCCCAAACACAATTTTTATTTAAAGAGCATGCTTTTAGGCAAAGAGAATGTGGGCGTCTCTTGAGGGACACTGTGCTGTTTGAAGCAAGACAATGAGAGAGAGAAAGAGAGAGAGAGAGAAACAGACAAAAAAGAGAGACATCTCTAGAAAATTAAAACGTCCTCTCAGTTCTGTGAATAACAATTCACAATCGGCACAGCTGCTGTTGAGCAATGTTTTTGCCGATTAATTACATATGTGGAGTGACTCTGTCAACAGCAACGTTGCCCATGTGCAGAAATGACTGGAGAACGTGCAAAATTATCATCTCATTCCTTTTGCTCAAGTCACTGGGCCGCCTGAGCCTGAGTAGTAAAAACAACCCACACAGGTCAAGGAGTATACTTTCCAAAACTGGTAGAGTTATTTCTGGTGTAGGAGGCAAGGAACCTCATGAGCTTCTCCTACCTTCCCAGGAAGTAAAAACAGGACAGTTGAGGGATGGGATTTTGACTAGGTCTCCCTCACTTGAAAGTCAGTCATGTCCAACTCTAGGGGGTGGTATTCATCTCCATTTACAGACAAAGAGCTGTGTTGGTCTGCAGACATTTCCATGGTCATGTGGCAAGCATAACAATGATGCTGGAGTACCCGGAATCCTGATACCTTTCCCAACAAAGTTGCAGATTGAGACAGAGCTCAAACCGTCATGCAGTACCCGGGTCTCAAACTGCCGACTTGCCGGCCTTCCTTCCAGCTAACGAGGTGAGCGTCTTAACCACTGAGCCACCCGTTGAACTGAATGATGCAATCAAAGCCATGCAAAACTGCAGTGGGTGTGCCTGTCTTAATTCCACTGAGATCATGCCAATTGTCAGCCTCTCTTGGCTCTCTCCCAACCTACCCATTGTGATGGCTTCTTTCCCAAGCAGCATGCGCTTCCACCTAGTGGTCCCAATTGTCATACATTTCCTGTTCTGACCCACCCACACCTGGCTTTCCATTCACCAACGGATAAAAGGGCGAAGGATGGGAAACCGTCCTTGCAGCTTCCATTCTATGGAACATCAAAGCCTCCACTGAGATTAGGGATGCATCCAGCTACATGAGTGGGGTTTTATTTTCTAATTGAGGGGTGGGGTGATCATTGGCAAGAGCAAATGTCCCACCCTGCTCATCATGGGAATGAATGGAGTCAAAATGGAAAATTAAGCTGTCAGAGCAAGTGGGAAAGAGTGTTTTCCTAGCGCATGAAGGAAATCTTGGTCCTTTAGGTAAAGGTAAAGGTCACCAGTGATGCACTGCAAAGTTCTTTTACTACCTACTCTATGGGCATGGCCAATTCTGTGAGTGTGGCTAAACATTCTGCATTATGGGCTATGGAGGTGGGTGTGCCCAACCAAGTGGGTGTGGCCTGGAGGAATTTCTGCTACCGGTTCTGCAGAACCAGACAGAACCTGCTACAGTGCATCACTGAAGGTCACCCTTGCTCAGAAGCCAGTTGTATCTGACTCTAGGGTTCAGTGCTCATCTCTGTTTCAAAGCCAAAGAGCGAACATTGTCTGCTTCTGCAGATGTTTCCGTGGTCATGTAGCAGGCATGCCTAGACACTGGAGCGCACAGAACACTGTTTGCCTTCCCACAAAAGTGGTCTCTATTTATCTACTTGCAATTTCTTGCTTTCGAACTGCTAGGTTTGGCAGAAGCTGGGACAGAGACGGGCGCTCAATCCATCATGCAGTACTCCAACTTTCCAGTCATGGAGTTCAGTGTCTTAACAACTTGAGCCACTGCAGTCCCTTACATCATGATTACTTGTAAGCAAATCCTTTCATTATACCCTGCATGCTACCCAGTGTACAGTGGATAGAGTGATGGGCTAGGACTCTGGAGACCAGGATTCAAATCCACACGAGGAAACTCACCGAGAGAGTGAGTGGAACTGGTGAAACTACTTCTTAAATATCTCATTTTCCTTGAAAGCACTATTAGGATCACTATAATTTAATCCTGATGTTTTTACTCTTTCTCTTACAAATGGCTCGGATTGAGTTATTGAGGCATGAAGTGCCAGTTGATGGGGAAATGTGGCAGGCATAACTAGATGCCAAAGTGCACAGAAGGTTGTCACCTTTCCCACCAAAGTGTTACCTGTTCAGTGGAGGGTTTAATTATGTTTACTACCTACTCTATGGGTCTGGTATGGTGGTTGTGGTCTGCGTTGCACCCAAATTAGGACTACTTTATTTCAAAACTTGGATGGGCAGGGCCAGCCAGAATTTTTACTACCGGTTCTGGCGAACTGGAGCAAACCCGCTGAATCCCACCACTGTACCTGTTTATTTACTTGCAATTCCTTGCTTTCGAGCTGCTAGGTTGGCAGGAGCCGGGAGAGACAATGGGCACTCACTTGGGTCTCAAACTGCAGACCTGCCAACCTTCCAATTGTCAAACTCAGTGTCTTAACCACTAAGCCACCATGGCCTGGAATATCTGCACTGAGATATTATGTATGCATCACAACAGGGACGTCTCATGGTCCGGGGTTAGGTGAGATTCTTCCAAAGCCTATACCACCAGTTGACTCTGCATCACGTCCTTTTACTGATTTGCTTTAAACAACAGCAGCCCTTACAAGAAACAGACCACTCATAATCTTATTAGCAAAATGGGCAGGCTTATGAGGATATTAAGCGAAATCTGTATGTTTCCACATCAATTAAAATGTGTACTGTATTCCCTGTGTAGGAATTCCGTTGTATGATAAATGGATTTCTGAGCTGGCAAGTCATTTAAGATTATGTTTAAAGACATTTATTAAATTGCTTGGCTGCTTGCGATGCGGTGGAAGCCGCATCTAAGTGGTTCAAAAAAGATGCAGGGGGGTGGGAGGGAGGAGGACTCTACCCCCACTTCTTCCCTCCTTCCTTTCAAGAGGCGCATAATATTTTGTGAGCATTTCTGCCGTTTGTCTTCATCAGTCAGGCGCTGTTTGTTTACTAAGCAACTGTGTTGTCAGAATTAATTTTCTGCTGATTCTAATGGGTTCTCAACAAAGCCAAACACCCCAGCAGGCAAAATAAACAAACATTCTGCTTCTCTTTTGTGTCTTCGGTCCTCTAATTGGGAATGATAACACAAAATGAGGGATGAGAGAAGGACTAATATCCCACCCACCCCCTGTTATTTTAGTCATTTAGACTTCTGTGGAGCCAGTCTAATTTGGGGGGCTCTGAGCAAATGGAGATAAAGTCAAGCACAAGTTAACAAAAATCACACATCACAACAAAACGAGAACAAATGTAATTGCAATGTACAGGGTGGCCCATAAGTCCCTACCCGTCCATATATCTTATGCATTCAGTGTATCTGTGTGCTGTCCCTCATTCTCACTGCATAATATTATGCATACTTGTCACAATATGCTCTTCAAGTGTAAATGGGCTTAAATCGGCCATATTTCTGTGAAAAAAAGAAAAATAATAATACATGGATAATTGAATATAACATCTATAGCAAAGAAGTACATTTTTATGTCCTTTATGCACTCCCCCCCCTCGCTACCCACCCCATTGACAACCGTCTTGGATCTACCTTCCCTATCCTAGAGGTCAAAGAAGGCGGTTCGGAGGATGCGGTTGGGGTGTTGGACCCACGGAATACAAAATGAAATAAAACTACATGCCTCAGCATCCACTGCGCTACGCCCCAGCCAATCGGACAGGCCGGAGCGAACCCAGGAGAGGCTGGGTAGGGGCTGCACAATTAGAGAGGCCTTGCACACATGAGAAGCCACCAGCAGGGCTGATTCGCCATCCCTGCCTGGGACAGCCCTGGTGACGGCCCAAGGCCATACCTGTCAAGTTTCGGGAAATTTCTGTCAAAGCCCCATATTTTACACTCTTTCTGGCCATAATCCCGTATTAGTTAGACTGCAGTTAGACTGGAGGCCAGCACAGGATAAGGATAGCTGTCTAGTTTCCCATTTTGGCCAGGAAATTTCCCTTATTTGACAGAAATTTCCCGAAACTTGACAGGTATGTTTAGGGCCGGCCGGAGGCCCGGCCCCGGAAGGTCTCAATGAATGCCCACAGACCGATCAGAGCCGCCTGCATGCCCACAAACACAGCACTGAAATGCCCCCACCCTGGCCATGGACACAAGGCTGCAGGAGGCAGCTACCGCATGACTACCTAAGCTGCCGCCTGCCTGGCCTCCCATGAGGCACAGCAATCCCCCGCCCTGGCTGGGTTCACAAGGCCACCAGAAGCGGCCACTGCACACCTCCCAATGCTGCTGCCCAACTGGCTTCCAATGCTGCGGTGTGATCCCCCACTCTGGCCGGGGATGCTAGGCCACCAGAGGCAGCCGCCGTGCCCCTCCTGATGCTGCCGACTGACCGACCGACCACCACCACTGCACCTCAAGGGCCTCTCGGTAAGTTCACCATCAGCTGAGACCAAAATGGCCCCCACTCATCCCTGGGGCAAAGCCCAGGCAGCCATGCTAGTAATAACATATGGACCAGAAGGGACTTATGAGCCACTCTGTAATATTAATGGGCTGCAGTGGCATGGTGGGTAAGATGCTGAGATTGACGACCAGAAGGGTGGCAGGTTAACAGCTCAAGACCCAAGTGATGCACAATGGTGTGAGCTCCCATCGTCTGCCCCAGCTCCTGCCAACCTAGCAGTTCGAAAGCCAGGAATTGCAAGTAGATAAACAGATACTGCTTTGGTGAGAAAGATAACAGTGTTCCATTTACTCTGGCATCTAGCTCTGCCTGCCACATGACCATGGAAACATCTGCAGACACAGACAACACTGGCTCTTTGACTGTAAATGAAAATGAGCACCGAGCCCTAGAGTTGGACATGGCTGGCTTTCCAGCAAGGACAAAACTTAGCTTAAATACTAGGTTTTTAGTTTAGTTTTAGTTTGTTTTTGTTTTTTCTGACACCAAAATGGGACAAACTTTGAGGTCTGATCCACGAAATACATATTGAAATTGTACTATTGAATGCCATTAAGTGCAATCAATAAAATCAGGGAAAATGCAGGCAGCAAAATTAACCCAACTTTCTATGATGGCAGTATCTAAAGCAGGGGTGGCCAAACTATGGCCTGTGGGTCAGACCCAGCCCATGCCACCATTTTATGTGGCCCACCATCGGCCTCACTGCTACCAGAAGCAGAAGTAATACTCATACTAAATGCCATAAAGGCACCTGTGGTTGTCATAAATGCGTTTACGACAGCCACAGAAATGTTTTACAGTGGGAGAAAACACATGACCAGCCTGCTCAACCACGTGACTGGCCCGTGGCATGAAATGTTTGGGAATCCTTGATCTAAAGATTAGAAAGTCCACTCCAGAAAAATGAAACAAAAATAGTCTTAACTATCAGGTTTTATTGTTTTATTATGATCAACTAACAAATGACTTACACCCAGTAACAATTTATTTAAACAATTACAAAGTTCTTGCAGAATTGCATTTGAGACAGGTAGATGAGTGCAGTGGTGGGATTCAGCAGGTTCACCACGGTTCGCCAGAACCGGTAGCAGAAATTCTGGCTGACCTCACCCACCCAAGTTTTGAAATAACACATGGCTTTCCCCCTGGCCATGCCCACCATACCACACCCACAGAGCATGTAGTAAAAAAAAAAATCCCACCACTGGATGAGTGGGTGAAAAGCTGAAATATCTTTTGCTAACCCAGTTCTCTTCTGCAAATTACAGACTTTAGAGCAGGGATTCTCAATCTGTGGCCCATGGGCTGGATGCGGCCTGCGGGACAGATGTGGTCCATGGCACCATTTAATGTGGCCACCCAGTCCCTCCACCACATCAGGAAGTGCCATGTAGTGGAAGAAACACAAAATGGCCACCTGGCCCCCGAAGCTATCTGAGGGAGTGTGACTTGGCTCCCGACTTTAAAAGGAATAACATTAAAGGAGGATATGGCTGGGAAACTCAACCTCCCCTACATCTCTTGGACAGACTAAGGGTTGGAGTGCCTAAATGTATGACCAACATGCTCAAACGGGGGCTGCTGGGTGATAACTATGAAAACCGCCCTGAGTTGGGTTGTACCTGAGTGGGCGGTATATAAGCGTGGGAAATAAATAAATAAATAAATAAATAAATAACAACATGCTGTGTAAATGTGGAGAGATACAGAATCCAGCTCATTTGCTCATCTGCCAGTTACTACCAGGAACATGCACGGATGAGGACTTTAAGTTTGGCCAACAGCAAAGCCAAGATGGTGGCTTCGTTTTGGCAGTTTTAAGTCTAACCTGGACATGAAAGAATGAGAATATATGCAGCTTTTGGAAACATTATTCCTATTGTGTTTTCTGGATCCTTCCCATGATGACCACTAGGATGGTGTAAAGTAACACTTGAGTTTACCGGATTCAAACTATGCAACTTTACATGTGTGGATAGTAGAGGTTGTATGAAAGGTCAACGTCGCTTATTAAATTCCCTGATATTTGAGGGTGTTTCAATTCCTTCCGGCATTTCATGAAGCTCGATTTACTTTTGCCTGCTAACTTTCTCCTGTAAATCACACTTCTTCCCAAGTTAAAAGAAAATGGCCGGATTTTCTTTTCATTATTTTCCCCTGAAGTGAGCAGTTCAAAGGCCTTTTTGTGGTGAAGAGTCTTTATTTCTTCTTAAACACATAAGTGACGCCATATGGATCTATCGCTACACAAGTGGTTATCTAGCCATTGTTCCTGTTTCGTGGAGGAAAGGTGTGAGGATATATTTGAGGCCGGGTTATTTATGACTTTCCTTATTGCTTCAAAATGCCCCAAATTCTTGTCGAATATAATCCAGAAGGTCAACTGTCCCCTTCCCTCTCATTTATCAGCCCTTTGATCTCGCGCCCGCTCTCCATGTTGGCACGACACAACCATAATGGTTATGCCTCCAAAAAAAAATCGCAACAAGGGGAGGGGGGGAGAAAAGAAAACATAAAGCCAGTGTTACATCTTTAAAAACTTTAATGGGCATCCCCTGTGATCTTCTCTTAGCAGACGGGGCATGACGTTTTCCACACACTCTCTCCACTGCCCCCTTCTTTTGGACTATTATTATTTTATAGTTTTGTTCTGCATTCCTTCCACTCAAGCCAAAGTGGATGGAAGCCTGTGGGTTTATTGCTTACATATGTCTGCACCCTTTTACCCCAGCAGGGAAAGACAAAATATTGAGTCAGCCTCTAGGTTTGAGATGGGCAACTAATCCTTCTCCACCTTGAACTAATTGAGGAGCTGATGTGTTATTGTGCTGGGCCATGTTCTGCCCCGGATAGCCAGTGGGGTTTCAATTTGTAGAAGCATAAACAGATACTAAAGCAAAAGAAATTGCCCAGTGATTTGTTAGCAGAGTTCAGATCAAATTATCACAAGAGTCCCCTGCTGACAGTCTTAACAATTACCTCCTTTCCCTCCTTCCCTCCCTGGCCTTTTAAAATGTTTTCAATTTCACTTGGGTCTCAATAAACACTGGACTTTCTTTCTTTCTTTCTCTCTTTCTTTCTTGGGAACAAGAGCTGTGCACTGTGTTCCATTCTGAACAACAGCTTTTTTTTTTTTGGGGGGGGGGGCGGCAGGGGAGGGGGGAAAATGTATGTTGAAGTGACCAGAATAGTTATAGCTATATTCTTCATAGAGATGGTGCAGCTCCCCTGGTGGCTTAGTGCAGTGGTGGCGAACCTATGGCACGCGTGCCAGAGGTGGCACTCTGAGCCATCTCTGTGGGCACCTGTGCAGTCACCCCAGCACAGAGTTAACCCCTCCCCTCTGCCCAGCAGCCCAATGGGACCACTTCTTCTCCCCTCCGTCCACAACACAGAGTTCATTCTTCCTAGTAGCCCAATGGGAGCATTTCCTTTCTCCCCGTTGCTATGGCCTGCGGGTCAGAACCAGCCCACACTGCCATTTTATGTTGCCCATCGTTGCCCTCACTGCTACTGGAAGCATAAGTAATATGCATACATAAATGCTCCCGTAAGTGCACCTTTTCAAGTCGGGGGCTGGGTCACACTCTCTCAATCAGCTTTGAGGGCCAGATGCTCCTCCACCCGCCGGTTCGCTCCCCAGCCTGGTAGGGGCTTGAGGGAGCCAAGGAACACCTGGGGGCGGGCGGCGTGGCTTCAAAACACCGGCTTTTCTCTCCCCCTGGGCCCGCCTGCCAGGAGGGCTTCAAAAGAATGCCGGAGCATCGCAGCTATGCCAAGGCCAGGCTTTCCCTGACTCCGCTGAGGATGTTTGAGCCATGGGGCTCCATCATTGTCATTGAGCATTGGTTCTGTCATGGACATTAGGTGGCCGACGACTTTGTGGTACTTATTTTGTTATTTGTTATTTCATTATTTAATGGTGTCTTATTGCATAATTTGTATTGTATATTTTGTAGCTATTATATTTGTCTTATATATTGTACCGCTGAATTTGTATCTATTTGTAACAGCATTTTGAATATTGTATTTATTATTGTATTTTGAATTTTGTATTCTGTATGTAAACCCTTTGGGTTACCTTGGGGTTATTTATATGTTGTTAGCCGCCCTGAGTCAGCCATGTGCTGAACAGGGCGGGGTATAAATCGAATAAACATAAACGTTTTGCCCTGCCTGCACGAGGGGGGTGACCATTTTGTCCCAACAGCTTCAAAGGGGGCTGCCATTTTGTTTTTGAATGTCCTTGAAGGGGTGGGGGCCACATGAAATGGAACCATGGTCCAGATCCACCCCATGGGCCTTAGGTTAGGAACCCCTCCTCTAGTCCATATTCAGAATTATTCTCAGATCCTTAAGGAAGAAGAACACTAGGTGGGACTCAATGTGAGTTTAAAATGCTTCCTGTTTTGTTTTGGAATGGCTTTTTCTTGCTGCTCACATCAGTCACTAGGAGCCTGTCTGCTGCACATTTGCAAGAAATGATAATAATTCTGCAGAATGGACCATTATAGTTTTGTCAGTATACGGTACTTGTGTCTATCTCAAGAATGATAGCGCATCATGCAGGGCTCCATTCACTCTATCCACAGGATATCCAGATTAGGTAAGAAAGAATCCTTCCTCTGGACCAGGAGTTCTCAACCTTTGTAAGCTCCCTCAGACAGCTTCGGGGGCTAGACGGCCATTTTGCCCTTCCTCCACCCAATGGCACTTCCTGGTGTGGTGGAGGTGGTGGCGTGCCACGTGAAATGGTGCTGTGGGCTGCATGCAGCCCACAGGCCATAGGTTGAGAATCCCTGTTCTGGACACTGCCAGCCAGGTTCAAGCGAGCTAGGCTAGATGTCCAAAGGCTACGATTCAACATAAATCAGCTTTCTGTCTTCTTATCATTTTAACTCCCAGTGAGTTACAGTTGTCAGGCCTGTTTTGGCATTTTCTGTGCAGTTCGTCTATCTGATGCTCCATCTCAGATGTCTAGAATTAACTCTAACATTTGTTTCTCCTCTTTCACCAGCGCCCCTTCACTGGCTCCATGACTTGACTTTCACTCTCCCACCGTTACATTTGCCTGCTTCTTACAATTCCGCTGGGGTTGATTTATCATCATTTACTAACGTCTCTGTCTCAAAATCCAAGCTTTGATCAGCTTGTATTTTACAACTTACATCTGTTCTCTGTTTAACCTTTGGTAATACTGTTTTTCAAAAATACAACCTGGTTTAACAAAAGAATCCTCTCAGCCCAAGATTTCTATTAAACCTCACTTGTAAAAGGGGTGGAGAAACTGGGGGGGGGGGGAAATATATATGAGTGGAAAAATCTGACATACCTGTCTTAATTTGCCACATTTTTGCTATTGTGTCATAGCCTCCTTTTCATGAATACTATAAATCTGTCACCTTACGACTCTGCCTTCTGTTTTCCAACCCTTCCCACATTTCTCCCGCCCATCGTATTTTTCTTCTTCTTTCCTGGCATGACAACATTTTGTAGTATGAGATTGCCCAGCATTGACAAATGCTCTACACAAATAGTTGTGATTATTTTGTGCTGTCAAGTCCTTGGACTTATAGCAACCCATGATACCCTCCAAGTATCCTGTCTTCAACTGCCTTGTTTAGATCTTGCAAACCCAAGGTTGTGGCTTCAATCCACCTCATATTTAATCATCCTATTTTTCACGTTGCCTTTAACTTTCCCTACATTACAGCCTTTTCCTTTGAGTTTTCCCATCTTCTCCTGATATAAAGCACGGGAGCCCAAACTATGGCCTATGGGCTGTATCAAGTCCCCAATACCAATTAATCTGGCCTCCGATGCCCTCACTGCTACCAGAAGTGAATGGGAGATGCACCCATCAATGTATATGTGCATCCAGAACCACTTCCTGGAGTGGCGAAACAACTTCCAGTAGTGGTGGTGAAACATTTGTGCATGTGCAGAGATGTCCAGAACCACTTCCAGGAGCAACAAAACCACTTCTGGGAGTGGTGAAACCACTTCCGGGAGTGTCAGGGATGCATCCGTGCATACACAGGGACACCCAGAACCACTTCCGGGAATGGCAAAACCACGGGCAGAAATGTATTTGCATGTATGTGAGTCATAGCTGTCAAGTATCCTGTATTGGCTGGGAAAACCCCTTATTATGCCCTCTTTCCCACCGTCATCCTGTATTAATTAGACTGCAATTCCCTATTGCCGCCACTGGAGGGCAGCACAGGATAAGCATAGCTGTCAAGTATCCCGTATTTGCCAGGAAATTTCCCTTATTTCCAAATCCAAAACTTGACAGGTATGATGTGAGTTCAACAGATCAAAAGAATAACATGGTGTATATGGACTTTGGAACTGTTCTGAAAAGTCAACTAGCCATCTGTCATGGTCAGAATGATCTATGACTTTGTTCAAAATACTGTAAATGAACCACCATATTCACACTTTTTGGAATAACAGGCTGATAGAGTGCTAGACCAATAGACAGAGATATGAAAGATCATTGTCCAAAGATCATTGAACTGTGGTGCTGGAGGAGACTCTCGAGAGTCCCCTGGACTGCAAAGAGATCAAATCCTAACGGAAGTCAACCCTGACTGCTCCTTGGAAAGACAGATACTGAAGCTGAAACTCAAGTGCTTTGGCCACCAAATGAGAACAGAGGACTTTCTGGAGATGCCCCTGATGCTAGGAATGAGCAAACGCTAAAGGAGAACAGAGGATGAGATGGTTAGACAGCATCATTGACATGGTAGGCGTGGATTTGGGCAGACTCCAGAGGATGGCAAATGACAGAGAAGCCTAGCATGCTGTAGTCGATGGAGTCACAAAAGGTCCTACTCACCTGTGTGACTGAACAACAACATCTATGGTGTGGTCGCCATTAAGGAAATCAGAACAAAAACAAAGAGTACAAAAACATTGTGACACTTTAAAGCAGGAGTTCCCAACCTTTTCAAGCTGGGGGCCGGGTCACGCTCTCTCAGTCATCTTTGAGGTCCCAATTGCCATTTTGCCCTGCCTGCATGATGGGGGCGGTCATTTTGTCCCAACAGCTTCAACGGGGCAGCCATTTTGTTTCTCAAATATCCATGGAGGGGTGGGAGGCTCACATGAAATGGTTCCATGGGCCGGATCCATCCCAAGGACTTTAGGTTGGGAACCCCTGCTTTAAAGTCTAACTGCTATGTTTCAATACAGTGGAACTCCGGATAACGACAAAACTTGGTTCCACAAACCGTGTTGTTATCCGGATTTTGACGCTATGCGGTCCCCATGGGAGATGCTCTGCATGAGGATGGGGGAAATGCCAAAAAACATTGTTATCCAGAGCATCAATACCAAATGCCCCGCTTAAGGACGTTTTGTAGCACTTTTTTTGTCCTTATGCGGAGCATCACGTGGTGCATAACGAACGCGTCGTTATGTGGATTTCTCCATATCCGATGCTGTCGTTATCCGGAATTCTGCTGTATGAGCTTTCATGGATCAAGTCTACTTCCTCAGAATACGATTAAGGAAGAACCCAGATTTCTATCTGAATTCACATGCAATTACCTAAAGTTCTTTTTGTTTCACTATACATCTGAATCCCTTTGCTGGGAAAGCCCTTGGGGATACTGACTTTAAAGAAAAAAGAAACTTCTTTTTTTCTCAAAGAAACTTGGCAAACCTTGATCTTTTCATTAGTATTATTCCTTTCGCAGTCTCGCCCCCCCCAAAAAAAATTTTTTTTTCTTGCAGAGGCCTATTAAAGATAAAGCACATAAACATCCCTTCATGTCTTTCGGAAGGGTCACAGGTGTAAGGAGGTCAAAGTAGTATCTTGTTCCTCTGAATATTTCAGCAGATAGACAGACTTTGGATTGCATTATCTGTTTGCCAAACAGCTTTGAACCTGCCGCTAAGGCAGACCACTTCAGCTTTGAGAAGCCAACAAAAAGGTTTGGTCACCAGATAAGAATTTCTGATCACAAAAGAGGCAGCTTTTTGCTTTTCATCTCGGCTCTGCCATGTACAGGGGGGCTGTTTGCTTTGCCTGGCCCTCTATCGTAATGGTAAAGGCAAAAAAGGAATCCTCTCATTGATTTAAATCCACATGCCTGATTGATAAATAAGCAATGAAGGACTGCAAAGTGGGGTTTCCCCCTCCCCAATATCATAGATGCCATGTTGCCTTTTGTGTGTGTGTAGAGACCGCTAAGCCAGAAAAGAATTGAGAATTTAGTGTATGTTTACATTTTCGGTCACAGAGTTCTTATTTTGCGTGTTCAAAGAAAAGTTATGCTCAAAGCTAAGGATGTGATCATACGAGGAGTTAGGGTGTATTTTGGATTGCTTTGGGGCTAATCCAGTACAATCTATCTCTTAAAACCGCGATGACGAACCTTGGTACTCTAGATGTCCTTGGACTTCAATTTTCAGAAGTCCAAGTCCCTGTGAATCCACACGGATGGGTTTACTGCCCATTTGTGTGGATTCACAGGGACTCTGGGAATTGAAGTCCAAGAACAGCTGGAGTGCAAAGGTTCGCCATTACTGTCCTAGGGACTGCGCAAGTCATAAGGAATTGTGCTGTAACCCAAAACTGATCTCTTTTGGGTCAAACTCTGGGACTCCTACTTTTGGGGACAGGTGGTGGCAATTCCTAGCAAACAGAAAGGTTGCTTTAAGGGAGCATATGTTAAGCTTCTTCTTGAAACTCATATTAAAAATGAAGAAATAGGAAACACTGACATTTTGGAGATTTCTTTCTTCCTTTCATGTCCCGATCAAACCCTTGACGGCCAAAATGAAGCCACTTTTTGTGCTTTGTCATTGCCCAAACCCAAGTCGTCATCGGTGCCTGTCTCTGGCAGCAATTGGCAGACCAATCAATAAGTGGGACTCTGTGTCTCTCCACATTGTTGTCCTTTAGCAGTCCCATTTGAGCATGTCCTACTCCAATTTTAGAGATAAATGAGGGTGTATGAAATATGGGGGAGGATGAATAAAATAATACAGTACAATAATTTTCTTTTTTCAAGGTCCTGTGGGTGGGGTTCAAACCAAAGTCAACAATTTTGATTTGTTGTATATGTCGATATTTTTGTATGTTTTTGATTATATGTCAAAAATTTCATTTTTTAAAAAACATGTAAAAAATAAAATATCCATGTTATTTTAACATATTTATGGAATGTAGCACTCAGCTAAGTCAATAAATAGCTTGGTTGACTGACTGACAAGAATAATCAATTTTGAGAGGGAAAAGTGCTTTACACAATTAAAACTGGGCGTACTGCCATTAAAAAAGAGAAGAAGAGTGATGAAACTGAACACACAAAACCAAATAATGTAAACAAACCCATCCACTTTTGTTAAAGAGCAGCCCTGTTAGTACACCTGTAAATTACATGCATGCAGAAAAATCACGGAGGAAAATGAATAACTGATCTTGCTGCGAGTGTGTGTGTGTGTGTGTGTGTGTGTGTGTGTGTGTGTGTGTGTGTGTGTGTGTGTGTGTGTGTATCTTAACCTATAAAACCAAGGGTTAACCGTTGGAACTTGCTATAGGTTGCTATGCCTCACCCTACTTGCCTGCACTCACCCTTCGTGCACACGGCCGATCTGGGTCCGCAGGTCAACAAAGGATTGAGAAAACAGGCAGTGGGGCAACAGCCCCACAAACGCGAAAAAAAGGGAAACAACTTCATTTCCTAACATTCCTTATGCTTCGCCGTGCCAGAGCCAATCAGGCTGGAAACGTTTGGAAATTCGCCGCAGCCAATCAAAAGAAAACCATTAAAAAAAACCGCAGCACAAACACAAAGCACAAACCCATAACTACAAGCCCCAGCGTCCTACACGCCATGAGCGTGCAGAACGCTGAGGAAGCCAGCGTGCAAATTTTTTAAAAAAAACAACACCGGGAGAGCAAGTCCGCCAAGTTGTGGGAACCAAAGTCCCCCTTCCCGATGGCACTTGAAGCTCCTAATCGGAGTTTCCCCTTTAATATCACTGGGTGGGGGGGTGCTCCCCCTCTCCACTGGCTCCCCTGGGGTTGGGAGAGTTGGGGGGACAAAAGGAGTCTGTCTCCCCAACCCTCCTGACCCCAGGGGACCTGGCAGAGAGGGGATTCCCCTACACACACACACACACACACACACACACACACACACACACACACACACACACACACCATATTAAAGAGAAGAAAACAAGCGGTTACTTCTCTTTAAAAACGAAGTTTTTTGGGGGAAATCCCCCTCTCTGATGGCTCTCCTGGGTCTGGAAGGGTTGGGGAGACAGACCCCTTTTGTCCACCCAACCCTCCCAAACCCAAGGAAGCCAGCGGAGGGGGGGGTCACAACCCCCCCACTGATATTAAAGGGAAAACCACAATTGAGATTTCCCTTTTAATATCAGAGGGTGGCTTGGATGCGATCCCCTCTCCTGGGTCCCATGAGTCTGGAAGTTTTGGGGGGACAAAAGGGGTCTGCCCCCCCAAGCCTTCCAGAGCCAGGGGAGATGGCAGAGAGGGGAAACCCCCCCTGTAGGACACCAAAAAACACAAAAACAAACAAAAACATTCAAAAATACACAAAAACAAACAAAAATAACACCAAAAAGCAATACAAAGTAAACAAAAACAAACATTTCCAAACACACCCAGCACCCAGCAAAACACCACAAAATCCAACCACCACCACCACCCCAAATAAAGAAAAACAGCCAACTCACTACCACATGACCTCAGTCCACAACGACTGGAAAAGAAATGAATAAAGAAAGAGACTACTTACTGGAAGAAGCTCCACCCAGAGGCCACGAGAGAAAAAACAGTCAAAATACAAGATAACCCCTACCAGCACCACTTGCTGCCCACAATAGTAAAAAAAATTCAAAAAGACACAACAGCCCCACACAAAAGGTCCCAAGAGTAAAAACAAGTAAAAACAAATAACACAAAATCACAATTTTACACAAATCAAAAACATGTCAATAAAATAAAATAAAAACTATTCAAAAATCCTGTGCTGAATTTTTACTCAAATAAAAAACAAAAACATCAATACACAGTTTAAAAACATTTATTGTGAAAAACATGTACTTTCGCATTTTTTAAATTATTACTTATGGTACAACAATTTTAAAAAATACATACTAAAAATTATTGGGTTAAATAAATTTTTTGGAAAAAGTATATCATCCTTTGTTCTTTTTTTCATCCACAAAACCAAAACACCAAACAAAACTCATCACAGTTTATAACAGTCCGCCAAAAAAATTTGTATAAATAAAAATTTCAATTATAGACTAACCTCTTCTTTACAAACATTAACAACAACAACAAAAACTTTCCAACACTATATATATATATATATATATATATATATATATATATATATATATATATATATATATATATATATATATATATATATATATATATATATATATATATATGGCTACCCCCTTCATGCAGGTGGGGCAAATTGGCTGTCCGGCCCTCAAAGATGACTGAGAGAGCGTGACTCAGGCCCCGGCTTGAAAAGGTTGGGAACCCCTGATCTATACAGCTAGTCTAGTGGAGTCAACTGACTTTACTACTATAACAAGACTAACCAACAGATTAGCAATATTCTAGAGTTGGAAAGAACTGTGGAGTCAATCGCAGTGCCAAAATTACATTCACACAATCCCTTCACCTTCTAATGAAATAACATTTTACACTTAAAAACCCGCCCAAAATCCAGATCAGGTCCACCTTGCTTAAAGTGGAGGAGAGGGTAGGAGGTTTGCCACAAAATGTGAACAAGACAGCTTTCTCCATGTGGACAACTCAGTTCCAGGCAGGCTGGGTATGTACTGTGGGTACCTGAAACCATGGTTAGCAGATAACCTTATGTTTTACATTGCAGACAGTGGCCCATGTTGGAAAACACTGATCTAAAATAAGTGGTTCTGTAGCCACAGAAAAGACTCTGATGAAGACAAAAAAGATTTATGTCTAAAGTAAAATGTGCATCCTTGTTTTCCTTGGCCCCACTTCTGTTTGTGATGTACAAATGCCAAACAGAACATGAGGTATATCTATCTAAGGGCTACTCAACTCATAGATGATTCTTTGCTCTACTCCAGGAGTTCCCAACCTTTTTCAAGCTGGGGGGCCAGGTCACACTGTCTCAGTCAGCTTCAAGGGCAGGATGGCCATTTTGCCCTGCCTGCACGATGTAGGTGGCCATTCTGTCCCAACAGCTTCAAAGGAGCAGCCATTTTGGTTTTTTAAATGCCTTTGGAGGGGTGGAGGGGCACATGAACTGGTGCCGTGGGCTGGATTCGACCCATGTTCCTTAGGTTGGGAACCCCTGCTCTACTCAGTGGCCACCTGACAATGTAGAAATGCCACTTGTTTCATTTGATTTTGCATATTTGTCTAAAGTCGGTCTTCATTCTTATTGCAAATCAATAAAACATTGTACAGATTTTCCCCCTCTGATTTTTTAAAAACATTTTTTTACCATTGGTACTTGCTTTCCAGGGATTAAAAAAAAAAACCCTCCTTCTTCTCCATCTCCTCATCATTGCCATTGTCATTGCTGTTGGGACTATTATTACTGTTACCATTATCATCCTCTGTGAGGGATAAATTATGTAAACTCCCCGTGACAATGGGTCAAACTGTCATTAAAGGCAGCAGTTTGTGGTGTCCATAAGTGCTACGTAAATCTCTTCCTCCCTCTTTTTATATTTGCTTTGCATTTTTGCTGTTGGGGTTTTTTTTGCAATTGTTCCAGGCAACCGTATCAGTTGGAAAGGCCCTTCTGAATTGACAGGGACCCAATGTATGATGATTAATCACCATTCAGCTCCATTGGACTTTTCTAATTTCCTCTCCCCACTAGCTTTAGGCAACAAGCGATAAGTACCACTCTTATTATTTTGTGCAAGAGGAAAATGTCCATTACGACACCGTCTTACAACTAATCAGAATAAAAGAGACAGCTGACTGGCCAACCCATGACGCCACCGCGTGTTCTGTCTTTATTTAGCCAGACCCACCCTCCCTCCTTCCACCATTGCAAGTTGTTTTACACAGTTTCATGTCAAAATAAGGAGATAAAAAAAGAGAGAAAAGAAAACATTCATAAAGCTCTACTCAAGCTGTTGACATTTCGAAATCCATATAAAGGGTTTGAGAGGAATTAATCCTCCATCTCCCAAGAAACTACCCTCAAAATGATAATGTACTGCTAAACCGCAGGCAGGGAATGTTAAACAATTCCCTGCAGTGTGATCCTCACTATGTTTACTCAGGAGCAGGTTCCAGTAAATTTCATGGGATTTACTCCCTAGTAAGCATTTTTAGTGGAGCAGCCAACTTATTTTGAATGATTTCCCTACAAGTGGTCCATTGATTAATTAGCTAGTGTTTTAACAAATGGGTACGCTACCCATTTGTTAAAACACTGCAGGACGGAATGACCTCCCGTCTTTGTCCTAGCTCCTGCCAACCTAGCAGTTCGAAAGCGAGAAATTGCAAGTAGATAAATAGGGACCACTTTGGTGGGAAGGTAACAGCGCTCCGTGCGCTCCGGTGTCTAGTCATGCCTGCCACATGACAACGGAAACGTCTACAGAAGCAGACAGCGCTGGCTCTTCGGCTTTGAAACACAGATGAGCACTGCACCCTAGAGTCAGATACGACTGGCTTTTGAGCAAGGAAAACCTTTACCTTTATGCTGCCCCCAAATGCCATGAATAAATGCTTCTTCTGAAAAAGCAACCTTTCAGCTCAATTTTAAAAAGCACAACAATCTTAGGCAGTTCTACTCAAAAGTAAGCCCCACATGTCATAGTTCTGCATCATCGCACAGGATAGTCATGCAGCCACAAAGTGCCAGCAGCTAGAAAGACATGTCTAATAATCTTGCCTCTCCTCCCAGGTCAACATCAATAACTGATTTGATGAGAGAACAGCAATTTTTCTTTCCTGCCAAGTAACAAATGTAGGACATTCTGCGTTTTAAATATGGCTCCTAGAAAGAATTACAACCATCCTTGATCAGCTTAGAGTGGATTTTTTTCCTGTTTCCAAGAGTTCTGACAGAGTTTGTCCATTTAAACAAGGCTTCCCAACCTAAGGCCTGTGGGTCGGATCCAGCCTGTGGTGCCATTTTGTGTGGTTCCCCACCCCTCCAAGGGCATTTGAGAAAATGGCCATGCCTCAGAAGCTGTTGGGACAAAATGGCCACCCCCATCATGCAGGCAAGGCAAAATGGCTATCTGGCCCTCGAAGCTGATTGAGAGAGCTTGACCTGGCCCTTGGCTTGAAAGGCCGGGAATCCCTGATCTAAAATCTCATTCGGTCCCAAGAGTGTACACATAAAAAATGCAAGATACGCAAATTTGCACAAATTTACAAATTTGTGGGTGTTCTTCAAATATGCACATTGGAGACGAATTCTTCCAATGATTGATTTTTACATGCATGTACTGTTGGCTCTTTGGCTATAAACAGATATGAGCACCGAACCCTAGAGTCAGATACGACTGGTTTTCAAGCAAGGGAGACCTTTACCTGTTAGATAAATCTCCCAGAATGGAAAAATATGGAGTACTATTGGAAGGTAATCCACACCACCCCACAATCTAGTCCCTAAAAATGATGCCCACAATCTGCCATTGTTTTTTAATTTTATTTTTAAGAAATTTTGTGTTCTTCATGTTGTTCGGATGATTTGGCAGACCATCCTATGTAACTTGGCAGGAAAGAAAAAGAAGAATCAATATAGGAAATAAATATGCAACAACACTTTCTCTCCTGAGACTCTTTAATTTTTACCATCTCTACACCTCTACCTGAAACATATCGTGCGGAGTCTAAGTGTCATTTATAGTGGAAGTTAATTCTTCCACATTTTTATTATATTCATTCACCCTTTCATGTTTTGAAACATTGGGACAATTTCATTTTTGCCTATTATTTTAATGATAGCCAAAAGGTTTATTTATTTTTGTACATTAATTGTTTTATGTTTTCTTAATATGCTTTAGACTTCTTCTTCCTGCTCCTCCTCCTCTTCTTCTTCATGCTATAGTTTCCCATCCTGTCTAGTGCATATACCATTAGAAGTTTGGAGTTTAATTGAGATTCCCATAGAAAGTGAACAATGGAATCTTTAAAAGGACTTTATTCTTCCTTTGCCCCTCCTAATAAAGGATGGACACTCTTGAGCCTTATTATTAGAGGAGGAGGAAGATAAGCTAGGCTTCTGTACTGTGTGATTTTGTACGTCTGAACTCTCAGCCAACCTTTTGAAGCCCTCCTGCTTGTTAATTCTCCCATTTGTTTGACTTTTTGGTACAAAGACAATGAAAAGAATATGATGAGATTATGGCGTTTTAAGTCAATATTTATTAAAAAATCAATCTCAATGAAAATCTGGCCATCCCTCTAATTAGACCAGGCAACTTGAGGTTGATTTTTAATTGCAAAAGTAATTACACGGAGCAGATAGCCAGTGACATTTGATTATTTAGGTGATTGATTAAAAAGCCTGGCTCACGGAGCAGATTGTCAGCTGGGGGAAATCGAGACAAAGGAGCAAATTAAAAAAGTTGTCCTGTTGGTAATCACAAAATCCAAGGATGAAATTACAAAGCCAAACACCCTTCACACTCCTCATCTTCATCAGTCAAAAAACGGCAGGTCTCAACAGGAGAGGAATGGATTGCTTTAAAAAGGCAATTGTGAATGGAGGGAAGTGGAGGTGTAAACGGGCATCTGGGGAAAGCAAGACTGAGCTACTGAAATAGATGCGGAAATAAAGATGCATCTGATTTCTAATAAAAAAAAAGTTTCTTTTCAATACACTCCCATTCGAGTCTGTTAAGCACCATCAATATTACTTACACAGGCCTGGGCAGGAAAAGGATGATGACGATGATGACAATGCCTATATGGAGATGATCCTGACACAATTGGTCCCAACTTATGTTGGCATGTCTTCTATTGTTATAAAGCATGGTTACAGTGCCTGACTGAGTAGCTGGCAACTTTTGCTAGTTTGCATTTAATAGATTCCCGTTTCCTATAAACTAATGAAAATTGCTAGGTGGTTGGAGAACTCCCAAGATCAGTGATGGTGAACCTTGGCATGCCAGGTGTTCTTCAACTTCCATTCCTAGAAGCCCTGATCAGTAGGAGTCATACCCATCAAGCGCGGCTCTGGAAAATATGGGAAATTACTGCACATGCGTAGTCGTGCTTGCTCAGTAACCCATTTGCGCATGCGAAGAACCCGTTTGTGCATGCACAGAACCCCTTTGTGATGGGCGCACATGTGCAGTAACCCCTTTCACTACCATTCAAAATATGGGACGGTGGCGGGAAAGGGGAGGAACAAGTGCTAAAATACGGGAAATCCTGGCCAATACGGGATACTTGACAGGTATGGCAGGAGTGCTGACTTGGGCTTTTGGCAATTGAAGTCCAAGAACACCTGGAGTACCAAGGCTCACCATCACGGTAATAGATGGAAAGCTTCTCTCAAACCAGCAAAGATGTTATGTACTTTACATTACATTATGTTACAATATCAATAGCAATAACATTTATATACAGTAGTTCCCCCTAGGCACTTAAAACACTCTTTGGGCAATTCATAAGGTAATTAGCATTTTGCCCCAAACCCTTGGGTACTCATTGTACTCCTCATCATCATCATCATCATCCTCATCCACATCATCATCATCCTTTATTAACTGATTAGTCATCTGACCATATCAGGTTAAAATAAGATACCTTAGATAAAATAGGATTACATAAAACAGGATAAAAATGGGTTAAAAGTAGGACAATACAATCACAATAATAATGAGATATAAAATTTACTAAAAATAATTTGTCGATAAAATCCGTCACCTTTACATGCAACCCTGGGTATTCATTTTAATGTTAGCTTTTGTGGACCAAGTCTACTTTGTCAGACATAAGTGTGAGTGTTCATGGTATCAATTTATACATATCAGGTAAAGAGATACACAATGGTTGGTTGGCATTACACAGAGGTTCCCAACCTTTTCAAGCGGGGGGCTGGGTCACACTCTTGCGGTCAGCTTCAAGGGCCGGATGGCCATTTTGCCCTATCTGCATTATGGGAGCAGCCATTGCCCCCCCAACTGCTTCAAAGGGGCATCCATTTTGTTTCTCAAATGCCCTTGGAGAGGTGGGGGGCCATATGAAATGTGCCATGGGCTGGATCTGGCCCACAGGCCTTAGGTTGGGAACCCCTGGCATAACTGATGGGCTTGCGAATCAGTGTGCTATTTACAACCAGTAATAACATAGTATCAGTGTGGTTATTTACAACAGTAATAACAGAAGATTGCTGATTGGGGTTAGTTTGATTATCATGAAGTTTGGTTCTGTTAAGTTGCAAAATAAATGTTCTGACATTACACATCTGCTAGTAAGTGGGAGCCAAGCTTGTGCCTTTGTAACCACACTGAGACCTCCATTCACTGGTGGGTTGGCAGTGGTGGAAAAAGGACTAACAACCCAATCATCCATTTACTTCCCCCATGATATAACGAGGGAGAATCCATCCATCTGGGGATTTGGGGGTTTAAAAGATGGCCAATTTTGTGGATTAGGTGTACTACTCAGTCTTTCCTCCCCTTCAGGAATCAATCTTGTGCTAGCCAGGAGCATGGAGTATGGATGTCAGTTGCCCATACTTTTGGGGACTAAATGAATGAACATGTGTTAGAAATTATTTAAACATATTTTACATAGTCCACATGCTTGTGTGTGTTGGGGGAATTTATATATTTCCACACAGTAAAATAAGTAGAGGAAGATAGGTGTGCATTCAGAAATGCCAGAGTTTTTAATCTCAAACTGCAATTTTGTATCACTTTTAATAATACTGTAATAAGGGATAATCCTACAAAGTCCATAGGCTGCATGTTGAGGATTAACTAAAGCTTGCATATTTGAAATGTTCTGTTTTCTACCACAATCTCTTGAAACGAGTGAAAAACCCACTTAAACTAATACCTGTTGAAAAGCAAGGTGGGGGAGAGCTTATAAAACGACGACTATATTCCTGTATGTTTGATTTTTCTTAAATGACAGACTAACTTCTCAAGTCCTTTGGAGATCATGACAGCGTCTTCAACTTCTAGCTAACACTACACCCATAAAGTGTGATATGGGAGATGTCTCAGGTCATTGAGTTTGGGTTGGCTATTTAGTGGCTCAAAGGAAGAGGTCGTGTGAAAGCTTTTCCTTGAAGTATTGAAATTACTTGGTTGGCTTTGGCCACTACAAATCCTGACTTAAGGGGAGGGATACCAAATTCTGCTGCTTGACATGGTAGGGTGAGCCTTCATATTTGAAGTCTGACAGGTTCCAACCCAGTCTGCTGGTTTGTTTGTTTGTTTGTTTGTTTGTTGGTTTGTTGGTTGGTTGGTTGGTTGGTTGGTTGGTTTGTTGGTTGGTTGGTTGGTTGGTTGGTTGGTTGGTTGGTTTGCTGGCTGGTTGGTTGGTTGGTTGGTTGGTTGGTTTGTTTGTTGGTTTGTTTGTTGGTTTGTTGGTTGAATGGATGGTTGGTTGGTTGGTTGGTTGGTTGGCTGGCTGGCTGGCTGGCTGGCTGGCTGGCCTGCCAGCCATTCATTCGGTCGGTCGGATGGGAGGATGGTTTTTAAATTAACCTCTTGCTTTCCTCCAGCTGAAAGAGTCTTTCAGAGGCAGCACATGCAAAATATAGCATTTGAATGCAGATACCTAAATGTACATACAAAAATAAGCAATAAAAGAGATTATGTTTTTCTAATAACCAGCTGAGAATGTGACATGGGTCACATCAGTGATATAGTATACATGCTTCTGAAGAAGTTTCCCAGAAGCATATCTAGATTCTGTATGGTTGTCACAGTTTGGTAAGGGGCTTTGAATTCTCTTCTGTTATTGAGAAAGAGTGTGCTAGAGCTCTCTTGAGCTGGTTTGCATGGCTGCAATTTTGTTTAGGCAGAGGTTATGCTGAAGGGCCACGTGCTTCCACCTTTGCTTAGCTGAGAAATGAAGAAAAAGAAAGCAACCTCAGAGGAAAAGTAGGAGGGGAGTATAAGAACACAAGTCTTAACATAGGTCTAAAAAAGACAAGAGATTGGAAAACATGCAGCTGTGTCTCAGTCACTTGCTGGCCCAGCACACTTACTCATGGTGTTAGTCTTCCATTTCTAGCAGATGTGGCTGGAGTAGATGGAAAAAAATGTTATGGCTTGGTAAAAAGCTGTGACTGCCATGATTACAAAGGTGTTCACAGCTGTTAAGGCTTCTCAGTGTAAGCCGAAATGTAAAAATGATCCTTTCAGAGAAATTGTACATAACTCTTGGATTTGCTCCATGGCTTTTGTAGATATTGTCTCAATTAAAACTCTCCGGATTTTTTTTTTATAAAGCAGAACACATTGCGAAAGTGCTGCTTTAGAGGGTTCTTTTACCCTTGAGAGATTTTTGCAACGAGAGATTTGTGTTTCTGAATTCCATACAGTATTGAAAACATCCTTCTTTGGGCGAGAAGAAGGATTTGGATCATCGCTGGCAGAGAGATAGAGACAATATCCTCCTCAAACAAACCCTGTCTCTGCTGGAGGACATGTTATGCTTTTTGTGTGCGATTGGAAGTGAGCCTTCAGAAACTGGTAAATTCCCTGGCTGGATCCATGTGTTATCCTCTGCAGAAACAAGTGTTCTTTTCATATTCAAGGAAAAAAGCAAAGTGATGTCAATCAATTTGGAGGGAGAGCGCTCTTGTGGTTGGAGAAGAGGAACATCCATTTTGTGTGTAGCCTTCTTAGAAGCAAAGAATCTCAACAGCTGCTCTTTGCTGAGCATGCCACCATGACTAAGTTGTTGCTTCTGGCCTCCACAGGGGGTTCCACTTCCCTAGGCCTGGCAGAAGATGTGTAGGATTCAGAATTTTGTGCCGGAAGAGCTATTGGCCAAAGCAAAACTCTGGGCATTTGCAGTTGCTTGGTCTAGAGCCCACCTAATCTCCCAGTTTAGCTCTTGCTTTCTCCCTCGGGGAAGTTAGGAGACCATCAACAGACTGAGCAAGCACAATCCCTTGTTCCTACAACTGGCAAGTCTTCTGCCAGCGGCAGCAGCTGGAAAATTGATACTGCTGTGTAAATCCAGACGTAATGCCGTTCTGAAACCTGCAATGCCTACCAAGCCCTGTGCTTACATGACAGTTGCCTTTTGGATGTTACAAATGCAATCCAAAAATCATGGTGTCTACTTTGCAGAGAAGAACACATTTCATACTGAGAAGTCAGGAAGTCTTTTGGACTGAAAAGCAGAGTAAAATCCCTCCCTCTCCCATCTTGGACAAATGTATGAGCTGAAATTCAAATACCCAATAGATTGGCCTTTGACAGAATGTAGTTCATCATTGTGAGAGAAGCAGCACTGCAGTGGTTTTGTGGTTAAGATGCTGAGCTAGGAGCCTGGAAGGTCGGGGTTTGATGCCTGAGTGCATGATGGATCTTGGGATATGAAAGGAGCCTCATTCAGGTGTCCCCTGAACAGAGTTTCTCCAGCAAAAATCCTTTCAAACCAGAGTAATTTCTGACACGAATTTTGCTTATTTATTTTGGGAGAAAACATACATATTAATATGTATTCATGTTCATGGGTGTGTTATACTGGGCCAATTAGACGCTAGTGGGAAATAGCTGATTTGAGAACGGTGCATATGGCAATTGTTTTTGACATGACTTACATGTTTTACATATGACCTTGAGTGCCTTTGTATGAGACATAAAGGATTGTAAAATAATGCTGTCTACCTTCCATTAAGATCTGCTTGGATCCACAGCTAAACGTCCAGAAGAAATTGACCTCCAGAACATACACTACATGTACTCACCACAACCCAAGCTTCCTTGTGCTGTAGCAACAACCATGTCTGGCCAGGTTATCTTGCTATGGTATAGAGTAGACCATACTGCCAGCAATTCAATGCTGAGTGTCAGGTGGCGCTTAACTAACCTGACAACCCTGAGGACTAACAGCTTGGGTGCTGAAGTCCACAGGTAAGGGTGATGGTCCCTAAATGGAGTAAATCCCATTTGATTCCATCTGGATGGAGGGCAGCAGTTTCATCCTCCCTGACCTGGGGCTGGGGAGGACTTTGTGTGCCAAGAGGGCTCAGGACCAGAAAGTGACTTATGGGACTGGATCAGTGGTACTATGGGTGTCATAGTGTGATGCAGAAGGCAGATGAAAGGCCATGTCATTATAGTCTCTGGACAGTCTTCACAGCTGATCACCTTGAGGGTGGCCAAGATTTGGATTTGGATACGGGAGGAGGAGGAGGAGGAGAAGAGCAGTGGCCCTTGTGATGGAAAAGATAGACTTGGAGACAAACTCATTTGTGCATCCCAGACTCTTTTCTTAACAGGACACCAACAGGAGAGATCCTTGACATTAAATATCCAAAAAGCTGACCCAATTTTCTGGATCAACTGGGAAGACCCAATGTGGAAGCTTTCCTGTTCCTTTGGCACCTCGGTAGAAGCTGATGGAACTATAGATACTTTACATTCTGCTACTCTAACCACTGCTGCAGTCCATCGAGCTAATCTCCACAGCAAAGATTAGTTTATTCGATTAAAGCTATTCCCTATAGACCAGCACAGGAGCTCTTTACAAAGCATCAAGCCTGTGAGTCGCCAACCTTTTACCAACTACCAAGACAGAGAAGGAGAGACAGAGAAGATTCAATAAAGTAATCTTTTTCTTCTTTTTCTATGATAGGAAACGAAATTGAAAATGAATTTCAGTTATTGCTTGTGTTTTAAATAGGAGATAAAGGTCAGCCTCCCTCAAGCTACCTCCCTAGATGGAGATTAACGGAAGCGTGTTCTATTATGAAATCATAGAGTGAGCTTGCAGATCTATTGAATCATCTACAAATATATATAATTAGGCCATTAGATTTAGGAATCAATAAATGGCGAATTTTCCTTCCAGTGCACAGCCTGGGTAGCAGAAAAACACAAGCAGAAACAAACAAGTTGAGGGGGGAAAATAAAGATTGTGCTGTGTTTCTTATCTGGATTTTGTTGTAGGTTTTAAATAGTCTTGGTCTATAATGTGCATGTGAAAACCCCAAGCAACCGGTTTGGTTTTCCTGCTTTTAAAGATGCTCGTTTCTAAGCACATGTGGTAAAGAGGTTTGGATTGGTAGAGAAACGGATGTAGGAAGGGAAGAGTTACCCATATCGTTCCCTAGCCCTGCCTCCCATTTGGCATTAGTAAGGCAGAGGCAGAGAGTGTTTCATAAAGCAACATTCACAGACATTTATACAGGGCATGTGCTCATGAATTTGTCATCAGTTGTCACAGTACATGATTTCCCAGGTCAGAAAATTGACTTCAGAGCTTGACCCTGAAGGTTTGACTTGCCTGTTTGCTTATTCTGGTTCAAGATGCAATGTCAAAAGCTGTCCTATTAGAGACACCTCTTCACATTTACTTTGCTCGCATTGATCGTAATGATACTGGAAGGACCACTGTTTGATGTTGAAAAGAGATAGGGGAAGGAAGCTGCCTGAGATGGATGGTGTTGACAGCCAAGAGATGAGATTGGCATGGATGTGCATATATCTGAGAGAGAGAGAGAGAGAGAAAGGGTGAATCTGTGGTTGAAGTGAAGAAAAACTGCCTGGGTTTTAGCAATGAATAATGAGTCCCTCTTAGAGGAAAGCGACAGGGAAGGGAAAATATTTTCATTTTAATATTATTTAACAGATACTATGGTCTTGAACACCTGACTGGATAGCTTAGTATAGAGGTTCCCTACCTAAGGTCCATAGGCCAGATCCGGCCCATGACACCATTTCATGTGTCCCCACCCCTCAAAGGGCATTCGAGAAACAAAATGGCCACCTCTTTGAAGCTGTTGGGACAAAATGGCTACCCCCATTGTACAGGCAGGGCAAAATGGCTGTCCAGCCCTCGAAGCTGACTACGAGAGTGTGACCTGGCCCTCGGCTTGAAAAGGTTGGGAACCTCTGGCTAAGTAGTTTAGGTGTCAGGTCAGGAGTTGGATTCCCCACTGGGCCTCCAGGGAGAGAAAGCAGCCTGTGTAGCCATGAAGGAGGGAAACAACTTGAAAAGGCCTTGATGCTAGGAATGGTCGAGGGCAAAAGAAGAAGGGGGCAGCAGAGAATGAGATGGCTAGATGGTAGTGTTGATGCTGGGTGGGTTGAGGAGGATGGTGGAAAATAGGGGTGCTTGACGTGCAATGGTCCATGGGGTTGCAAAGGGTCGGACTCAACTAGCCGACTGAACAACAAATGGACTTAAAACCCCAAATATAACTTTAGTGGTGGGAAAAACATCACTAGCCTACTTAGGCTGGACAAAGCTTAGAAGCAAATAGCTCCCAAAATCATGGTTTTCTGTCATTAGTTATGTTGGGAGTTAAGTAACTAGGAGTTACAGAGTTACTTTCAACATGTAAGGAGTAACATCCCAGTTACTGAGTGTTATTCTGTTAGTATTAACATAATTACTTTCAAAAGCTACCTTTAAAGTGCATTTTGGGAGGCATTGTGACAAGCTTTTTTTTGCCACTTTCTTACCAATCTTAAGTAATCTTAAGAGGTCATTTTTGTGTTGGCTTTTCTAGTTTTGTAAACATTTCCATGGTGCAATATCAGTACTCACCACTAGAGGAAACTATAGAACATTCCCTGTATGAATGTGCTGAGAAGGGCCTCGCAATGTGCTAATGGCCACAATCCTATTGAGTGGAACCTAACTGCACAGCAGGAACTAGTAGCAACATTTAGCTGCTGATTAACTACTTTCTTTTGTGATTTCAGGGTTCATACATTCTTTGTGCATTGTATATGAGCTGTGCATGCCTAGAAACCACACACACACAAAAATAAATCCATTAATTAGCGACTGTCATTCCTGCTGGGATAAGAGACCTGTACAACAGGATTTCAACCTATTAAAATGAAGTGAAATCAATTACTTCTGTAAAAGGAATAAAGGTAGCAATAATGACAATATTGCAATGATGACAATGAGTTTTATACTGTTTGGTTTTCCTAGAGGGTTGGGATGTAAATAAACGAATGAATGAATGAATGAATGAATGAATGAATGATGCGGGGAGTTTGTGTTAAACTAAGCAAGTGTGCAGTATTTCACAAGTGGTTATAGAGGCAGTTGGGCAACTGGAAGAACACGGGGTGGAAAAAGTACACACTAAATATATTGTCACACTCAGTTATTTAAAATTCCTAACCATGTAGTTTTTAAAAATTCTTGTTTGATGCCTTATGTTCCCTTATTGGAAGAAATGCGGGATATGGCCCTTCTGTCAATTTAAGCAATCTTGACGTAAGGTGATACCTCCATGAGGAATTTCTTGACTTCCCAAAATGCATCACTTCCAGTACAAGGCAGGACAACTTTAATCAAGGTTTCTGGGGTATGCCCAAAAGGCAAATTTTGTACAAATTTCATAGATTACTAGATCTGAGTGAACTATGCACAAATTATCCATTCTCAGGGCAGGTGGGCAGCACCATGAATAGATTTTTCAATCCCTGATGAGGTTGATGGAATTGTTGATGGTTTCTTGACCATACCTGTCAAACGTGGCTCCAGACAATATGGGACCAGTGCAGAACGGTTCTGCACAAGTCGCCTTTTATGCATGCGTAGAAGGCTTTTATGCTTGCATAGAACCCTTTTACGCTTGCGTAGAACCCTTCTACGGATGCA
The DNA here is from genome assembly GCA_035047345.1 of Bradypodion ventrale. Taxonomy (NCBI): domain Eukaryota; kingdom Metazoa; phylum Chordata; class Lepidosauria; order Squamata; family Chamaeleonidae; genus Bradypodion; species Bradypodion ventrale. Next base: position 35,553,803 of record JAWDJE010000009.1, read on the forward strand.
TAGCCTTCTACACATGCGTAGAAGGGTTCTACACAAGCATAAAAGCCTTCTACGCATGCATAGAAGGCCACTTGCGCAGAAGGGATGTGCAGTACCTCTCCCCCCCCCCCCCCCGCTGCCAAATTCCGGGGTTTTGGCAGCTCCGGGCAGAAAATGGCACAAATCGGCGGAAAAATGGGAAATCCCAGGCAATCCGGGAAGTTTGACAGGTATGTTCTTGACATGGTTGGTTTATCAAATCTATTAATGTCTCTTTACTGGCATGTTTGACTTTATTTTTGTACATGGACAAATACGCTATACTTTGCCAACTCCAGAGGCTTCATTATATTTAATTGTAGAGGTTTTTTTTGCCATTCTTTCTATTAAATCTTTATTTGAAGATGTGTCATCCAAATGAGACAAAGGAGCAGCATTGCCTACATCTGACTCAGGAGATGATTTTATTTCCCTGTCTGTTGTTTCATTTTACTCGTATCTGGTAAGGTAAAGGCCTCCCTTTTTTGAAAGCCAGTTGTATCTGACTCTAGGGCAGGGGTTCTCAACCTATAGCCCGGGGCCCGGATGCTGACCACAATACCATTTCATGTGGCCTACCACCACCTCTGCCATACCCAGAAGTGCCATGTGTGGCAGGCAGGGCAAAATGGCCCCCGAAACTGAGGGAGTGTGACCCAGCCCTCAGCTTGAAAAGGTTGAGAACCCCTGCTCTAGGGGCTGTTAACAGCCAAAAAGCCAACAGTGTCTTTCTGCAGATGTTTCCTTGGGTAAGTGGCAACCAAAGCATATGGAATGTTATTACCTTTCCCACTGAAGTGGTACCTATTTATCTGCTTGCAATTTTTTCCTTTGAACTGCTAAGTTGGCAGGAGCTGGGGCAGACAGATGATGGGAGCTCACTCCATCCCACAGCACTTGGGTCATCCTGTTGAATAACCCTTTTCATGCCTTTCTTTTAATATTTCTTGATCTGTTGTTGTTGATTGGTTTGTTTCATGTTTATTATGTTTATTTGCAATATGTTTCATATTTTGCCTTTTGTCATACATTCATTCTTCCTCTACTGTTGAAATATCTGTTGTATCTTTTTGATTCTCTCTCCTTCTTTTAAGTGTAGCTGTTTGACTTCTATGCTTCTTGCCTAAATTTGTTTCTCTTCAACTGTGACCTTGTGCTGTGAACCGGAAGGGCAATACTTACATGTTGAGCCTATCTTCAAGTTACTGCTAGTAGAAACCAGTAAATCTGGCTGGGTTATCTAAGGACGACTGACTCTGAATATAAGCTACACTGCTGCAGAACTACAAACACACCCTTCATTGACTATATGATTGCAGAATCAACCTCTAGTGTGGGAGGACAATATATTAACATAAGTCCTTAACAGACCTGATGACTCAGGCTCTTTCCTGTGAGAAAACAAGACTTCTAGTGATGAAATCAGTGCACAAAAACTACAACATGGCTCTAAACCCAAAAAAAATCCAGCAAGATTTCTCTCTTGCTCAATTGCTTCCTTGCTTTTCACTACAGTAGAAGTTCGGGCACTCATATAAATTTGTTAATAATGTCTTTCCAAGGCTAAAAGGTCTCAGCTTCCTCCATTTCTGTGATATCAAAACAAAAATTACATTTCAGAAGGTCATATGGCTAAGATGCGTGGAAACCGTTTGAGCTGTTGGGTTGTGGTTTATCAGCACCGAATGCCAAATAGCAATTACATAAGAGCCAGTGGAAGGGGAAATTCCTGCTAATATACAAGTGTGTGTGTGATATAGACTCTAGCCTCCTCATTCAAGTCATGGGAGATATATGTTATTGGAGCAACTGCTGATTTGTGTGGAGGTCTGCACAGGCAGTTTTGAGGCTTCCAGTCAAGAAGGAATTTGAGATATTTCCTGAAGGTCAAGTTTGTTAGAATTTGGTTCAGGCCAGTCCCCTTTGCATGGTCTGCATTCAAGTGAAAAGTCCCACTAAATTGACCTATGTGGTCAGAGGGATTTATGTGAGTGTTGATTCAGCATTCAGTGACTAAGTCAATGGGAACTGGCAATGGGATCAAGACCCAGATCTTCTACTATTAATTAACACTGGGTAGTTTTTGCACAGATTTATCCATAAGATAATTGCTTTCATGGCGCGCCCATCATCTGCCCCAGCTTCTGCCAACCTAGCAGCTCGAAACCAAGAAATTTCAAGTAGATAAACAGGTACAGCATTCCATGTGCTCTAGCACATGACCACAGAAATGTTTGTAGATGCAGGCAATGCTGGTTTGGAGCTCAGTGTGCAGTTTTGTGGTGTGTTCTTGGTAGGAAAATGTCTCAGTTGTTTATAATTGATAATCATATACTTTTTTTAAAAAAAACTTTTTTGATGCCTTGTGTTCCATTATTGGAAGAAATGTGGGATATAAATAAAGCAAATATAAGGAGAAAGAGAAAGTTTTACATGGTTTCAGATCAGTTGGTAATGCCTTTGTGGTAATGATAGATATCCTTGTCATCTGAATTGTCTGATCTTCTAATTGTAGCAAAATCCAGGTTTTTAAAACTGCAGCCATTATTTTCCACTCTCGTTTCTACAAAATTAATTGTAACCCCTTATTTCAAAGTTCCTCCCGTATATCTTTTATGAATGAACCATTATCTGTCTTGTAGTTATTCAGCACACACTAAACAACTAGAGAGTAGTGGACTCACACACACATAAATCAAGGAATCAGGCAATAGTGAAAACTCCAAAAAGCAAAGTTTTGGATTAATAGTTAATCAGAGCTAGATCTTCCTATTGTATTGCTGTATTTGAGCCCTAAGGGAAGTCAGATTTATTTCCACAATTAAGCCCAATTCCTGAAACACCTTGTTCCATGCTAATTGTGCCCCTTTGAAAAGTGCCCATATACATACCAATCATCCCATAACAAGCTTCTAAAGTAGTTTGCATATATCTCTCCCCTTTCTTTTCCCTTTTTTACTTTTTACTGATCAGTGTGAATCCTTGTTTGAGCTACAGTCAAGGGCATTAAAGTGTAAACCAGTTGGAAAAACAAAGAGCTTGGGGACATACTTTGCTTAAACAACAGCAAACCAGCCCTCTGTAATCTTCTTAAAGAAATGCATGAAGGGGACCCCCTTCTGTTTTGGGGATCAGGGTAGAGGTGGGGAATTGGATAATGATCTTTAGGTATCACATAACAAATCCCAGGAGGTTTAGACCCAAGGTATGAATTAAGAAAGCTAGATTAAAGGAGCTTCTTTCAATGGTAAACAAAACCAAATGGAAGGTAAATTTGAACTCATCCCTCCCCCAAATTAGCCTAAACTCCGTTCCTGCCAACTATTCCCGCCCGCCCCAAATTCAAGGAATAATGTAATATTTTTTGTTCCATTGGTATTCTCTTCCAAAATGTAGCAGCCACAATCCAGTGAAAATTTAGGCATTTACAAGCTCATAGAAACCATTGGGCTAAGCACACTCTACCCCAGTGTTTCCCAAACTTTAGTTTGTGGACTTCAATTCCCAGAAGCCGAAGTCTATTCTCCAAAGCACTGGTCAGCCAGTGTACTGACTTAGGCTGCTGGGAACTGAAGTCCTTCATGGGGCGTATGCCCCACTTTGGGAACCACTGCTCTACCCCAATCCTCCATTGGATCATGTCCTAACTTTTGCTAATTAACCTCTTGCAATTACTGAACAGCATGCCCACATCTTAATACTTTACATTGCCTGAAAGAGGGCTGTCCTAAAGGGGATTACTGATCACTTAAATTTAATAAGCCTTCTTGACATCTCCATGCCTATCCCTTAATAAACTGATGGATCCCTAGCTAAAGTCAAATTTAAAACATTTTCTCTGTATGTATCTGTTACTTGGCTACTGTATCCCATTTGCTGTACGAAGCATCTTGCTTTACCTTTACCTTAAAATTGACCGGGTCAAGAATCGCAACATAGCGCTGCTGCGGCATGTATACATGTAAATTTTATCACGTTTTATACATATTTTATTGTTTACCTATACTTAACCCATACTTGTGGGCACTGCAATTTTTTTTACTATCTACTCTGTGGGCTGGCCAAATCTGTGGGCGGGGCCAAACATCCTGCATTTTGGGCTATGGAGGTGGGTGTGGCTAACCAAGTGGGCCTGGCCTGGGGTATTTCCACTACCGGTTCCCGGGATCCGGTGGGAACCGGGAGCAGAACACCACTGGTTATAGTGTTACTGTATGTACCATGTATATATAAAGCCATACAATCCATCCATCCATCAATGTATTTAGAAGAAAATAAATCTAGGATGTTTCTATTCCTTCTTCTTCAGGTGCTGTATCCATTCCAGATATTGGCTACCATCATGGCGATAGTCTCCATGTTCTTAACTCCTCAGAACAGTTTTTCCGAGGACGTTCCACACCAGTCTCTCAGGTTCTTCAGCCATGATATCTGCCTACATCCAGGGCCTCTCTTCCCAGGGATATTTCTATTCCTAGAGGTGTTTACTGGTCATAGGAACAGTTGGAAGGATCTAAATATTACAGCCAGACCTAGCCTTGCAAAACGACCTACAAGGGTCTCACTAGAAAGGGTGAGAATTTTGTTACCATTCATTGTTGGTCAGAATTTGCTAAAAATTCACCGAATGTGATTCAATAAGAATCAATAAAAATTTAGTTTCATTCTGTGTGTTTTTTTAAATAAGTTTCCAGCTTAATTTATAAAATGCTAATGTGGGAGAAAGTGTGTCAAGTTTGCCACACTTCGGAGCTGCCAAGCTGTGAGATCCATGAACCAGTGCTTCACGTGGTACATCAAAGAACGACTCGGATTGTATTCCTCCATCCTCAGATCCCTGCATAATATCCGATATTTTAATATTTTAATTCTAAGAACACTTGTCCAGTCATAGCCTTGTAAATTGGAAGATTCTATGTCCATGGGTTTTATGCAGGATTTAAATCTGGGGTGGGCTTTTAAATCCCTGACAAGTCCTTGTGAAACATATCCCATGTGTTTAAGAGCTGGTGAAAATGAGAGGCTAAATTCCTATGGCCTTATTAAGCTTCACAGCTTATATTGTTTTATATCCTGATGTCATCCACATTCCTTAGTTAGGAGGAGGAGACCCCTTGCAAAAAAAAAAAAAATCCTTATGCGCCACATTTTACTCTCAATCCATGATGTATTTCATTTGCTACGGTCACAACCATTTCAACAATGCCTTTCATTTTTCAAACAGTCAAAAATGATTTTCTTTCTGTGAGGGCCTTCTTGATATTTTCCCTTCTCCCACCCAACCTTTCCATCTCTCTCTCACCCCTTCCCCATACCCCTTTCACAGCATCATTTGCAATTTAAAGCTAACCTGGTGAGTGTACTAACAATAGACATCCCCATAAACCGGTCAAGGTCCTGCCTGCATGCCTAATGAAGTTGATGTTGAGCTATTTAGTCCTTTGTCCTTCCTTAAGATCTACTTAATGCAGTTCAATGGGGATAGATTGTTAGAAGTATTAAAGATTCTATTAAGTCTTTACCAAAGCTACTCCGATTCTTTTAGCTGTATCATGGCCAGAGCATTAAATAAGAGCATGTAATAGAAATAAGGGTGGGAGGGAGCTCTATTGAAGCAAAGGAGGAGCACAATTTTCTAATGCAACAAGTCCATGCTCAATTTAAGACCTGTTCATGGTGTCTCCAGAAAGTACTTAACTTTTCGAGACTGCCCCTGTTTTTCAGTGAAAAGCAATTAGTGTGATTTTCAGGAGGAATCAAACCATCATTTGGGAACATAATGGTTTCCTTACGTTTCCCTCAACCCCTGCTCCCACTGTCACGTCCTCTTCCAAAAAGTAGAAGCTAATCCCATTGGCTTCTGGGACATTTTGAAAGAGGTCCCTGGAAGCTCAGAAATGCTACTGTAGATATAGTGTGGAGATTAACACAACTGTCTTGCAAGTAAACACATCTGCAGGGGTGACCTAAAGGCACAGTTGTACGCATGTTATGGAAAAGAGGAGTTAGAAATGGATATGTTTCAGAAGGGGAGGTCTTTTTTTAAAAAAAAATGATGGAGCCTTTTAGCAGGTTGCTTGGCTAACCATAAGTCTTTTTTTGCATTTTGAACAGGATTCTGTGCTGTTAGCCACCAACCTTGGGGGCGGGAGGGGGAGAAGAAGAGGTGCTATAGCCAGAATTTCACACAGTTGGCATTGACTCAGCTTGAAGAGGCAAGCACTAAGCCGTCTTTTCAACCATGGTAAAAACCCTCCATCTGGCTACCCTAAAACTCTCTTAGCTTGTTCAACTCGCTGTCGGCTGATTGGGCTTTGTGAAGCAGAAGTAACGACATCAATGGTCTAAAACCCTTTGCCACTTGAGAGTATTACGTTTCATTTCATGCTTGACTTAATCAAAACTGGGGAAATGAAATTTACACCTTTTTGATGTTCTTTTCCCTGCTGTTTAAGGAGAAGAACCTTAACCCATTTGATCTTCACATGCACCCAATAAATGACTAAATATGCCAAGCTGCCAAAAGCAGACGGCTGCCAGTTGCCAAGGGATGTTGAGTCACTTTGAATAGAGCTTTGTCGAACGCCTACTTTAGTTTTCTTGAAAATTTGTTATCTTTTGAGGAGGAGGAAGAAGAAGAAGATGATGATGATGAAGCGAGGGCATCAGGTCATCCTTGCTCTTGCTCAAAAGCCAGTCGTATCCAACTCTAGGGTTCAGTGCACATTTCTATTTTTGGCCAAAGAGACAATGCTGTCTGCATCTGGAGAGATTTCCGTGGACATGTGCCAGGCATGCCTCAAAACCATGCACGGAACGCTGTTTCCCTTCCTACCAAAGTGTTCCCTATTTATCTACTTGCATTGTCTTGCTTTCGAACTGCTAGGTTGGCAGGAGCTGGGACAGAGACAGAAGTTCACTCTGTCATGCAATACCCGGGAATCCAACCTTCCAGTCAGCGAGTTCAGCATCTTAGCCATTTGAGCCACTGCAGTCTCTAGAGGGCACCAGCAGAAGTAGATACAGTAAATGGTTGGCTCATTAGCGTCACCATTGAAGGGATTAAATGAATCTGGGTTACACACTTAAATCTTGCCATCCAGAGGACAGGCTCTTTTGCCTTTGAGCATGATATTATAAAACAAATATACCGAAACTGGTCATAAACCCATTGTACCAAGCTGAGTTTCTGTCAGGGAATGATTAAAATGCTTAAGCAAAGGATCACATCACAGTCTTTCAAAAAGAAGGGGCTTTCAAAAATCTATGTTCTGATATTGTTGTTGTTGTTCTTTCTAAATGTTCTTACATCCGACTAGTCCATGCTCAAGACATGCTCCAAGAGGGAGGTTTTTCAGCACATGATGCTCTGAAATGTACCAACTAATCCCTTTGATTTTTGCAGGGGAAAATATCCCAGTGGTTCATGCCCTCTGTGTTTTTATAATACAGGTAGATGTAATAGAAGAGCCCTGGTGGCAGAGTAGTTAAACTGCTGTACTGAAGCCAGAACACTGTGAGTTCGATCCTGGCCAGGGATCAAGGTTGACTCAGCTTTCTATCCTTCCAAGGTCAGTAAAATGAGTACTTAGCATGTTGAGGGCAAAATGCTAATTAACTTGTGAACCACCCAGAGAGTGCGCTAAACACTATGGGGCAGTATATAAGTGTGATTGCTAATTGCTAGTTGTGGTGTTACATGTGTGAATTGGTGCTTGCACATTTCCCCAGAGAAGCTTGGATGAAAAGGCAAGGAATAAATATTAAGTGAAATGAAGAATTTTTAAAAGACATGGTTTTCAGCCTCCACTTTCTAATATAAGAATAGTGGCATGTCAATCCACCCCAGCCTATTCTACAACGAAGATATATCTAAAATTCTTTGTTTCTCTGTTGAAAATACTGTATATCAATCATTGTTATAGGAATAAAGCTTGGCTAACTGAGTCTTAAAAAGTTTCAAAAGTGATTTAAGGTTTCCCTATGGGGGAAAAACAGAAAAGAAAGGATTAAGTACAAGTATTTGGAGATGATGAAATGTAATGAATGCTATCTCTCACTGGTATAAAGGTAAAAGGTTGCCCGTGCTCGAAAGCTAGTTGTATCTGACCCAGCACTGTCTGCATCTACACACATTTCCATGTTCATGTGACAGGTATGACTAGATGCTGGAGTGCACAGAAGGCTGCTACATTTTCCATCAAAGTGATACCTATTTATCTACTTGCAATGTCTTGCTTTTGAGCTGCTAGGTTGGCATGATCTCTTCTAAGAGTCCTCCATGGCACACCTGCCACTCAAGTGAAACACACTCCAACTTCACACTTGCCAAGTACTGGCAGAAATTTGTCTGTACCTCGCCACCCCCCCCCCCCCCCGAGAGTCTTGTGTAAACTCAGTTAGACCTATTTTACAGAGTTATAGTATTCTGGTATGTCTGGCTAGACATCCTGCTATGGTAATGGAGTAGACTGTACAGCCAGCGACTCAACGCTGAATGTTTGGTGCTGGTAAATAACCTGACTCCCTAAAGGAGCCAATGGCTATGGGTGGATGAGCTCCTGGCAGTCAAATTTTTGTTCTTAGATTGTTGTGTGATAGACCACCCCCTTGACTTGGTTGTATATGCTGCTTGTGGGTAGGGATGCAACCCCTAACCATTGAGTAGCAAAATTTGCTTTTGCAGCTACGATATGTGCCAGGCATCAAAAGTCTTGAGGAAGGACTTTTGTAAAGACTATGTGTAAATTTGTTTGTAAATCTCTAATATCAGTGACAAAGACATGTTGGGTTATTGTTGATATATTGCAATGGCTTATGGTTTTAAGCCAGCAGTTCTCATTCTTTTTGAGCCGGGGTCACACTCCCTCAGACAGCTTTGGGGGCCGTATGGCCATTTTGCCCTTACTCCACCAGATGGCACTTCCTGGTGTAGTGGAGATGGTGGGAGCCCAGATGAAATGGCGCCGTGGGCCGCATCCATCCCACGGGCCGCAGGTTGAGAATCCCTGTTTTAAGCCATCGAGCTTGTATATTTTATCAAAAGAGGTTATTTCTAATGTGGCAAAATAGAAATAGACATACACATAGAAATCCCTAGTGTATGGTTCTCAGGGGTGATGTTCAATCTGTTAAATATAAATTAACCACACAGATTTTCACCCCTTGCTTCTCCCTCCACCACCAACCACAACAATGGGGAGGGGGGGAGCCAAGCAAGTTTTTTTTTTACACCTTTTCAACCAGTCATCCTGGGCCCCCACAAAAAGAAAGCCAAAGCCCTGTAAAGAAACTTGTCTAGAATGGTGATCTTCAGACAGCTCTTGTGTGACAAGATACATAGCTTCTATTGTGCCAGGGACAGATTATTGGTTACTATAGTTTCCCTAATGTTCAAATGGAGTTAAGGCGTAAGCTGAACAGAATAGGTTAAAAGGTGCCGGTATTTGAGCCTGCAAAACCACATGTTGAGAATCACAGACCAAACAAGACAAAGCACATAACTCTCTAGGCTTTGATGTCTTCTCTCAGGGACCCAAAGTAATGGTAGAGGAGGGGGAGAGTAGAGAAAAAGACACCACTCAGAAATAGCCTCAGATCCAGAGGTTTCTGTGACCTGTTGTACAACAATAGTTTGACTGTGGGAACACAAATTGCAAAAGAACAACCAGTGTCCCTGAGTCCTATGTTACACAGGACAAGAAATAAATAACAGTTCCTCTTGTTCTTCATCACAGAGGGTATGAATTTGCTCAGTTGTCTCCAACAATAAAAAAAGATGTTTCTCTCATTCTATGGCTATAAATAATAATAATAATAATAATAATAATAATAATAATAATAATAATAATAATAATAATAATAATAACAACAATAATAACAACAATAATAACAACAACAACAACAACAACAACAACAACAACAACAACAACAACAACAACAACTGTAGACAACACTGCCTAGAATGATACCTGGGCCCCTTCAGCTTTGTTAAGGTCATTGAGCCTTGGGCTCCGACCACTCGGTGGCTGTCAATCACCCTTGTGGACTTGTCTGGGGCTGAGTACTTCTTCTGCTATACTGTATTTCTGTATATTGTTGTAATATTGTATATTGTTGTAATACTGTATTTTTTTGAATTATGTATTTTAACATTGTATCTTTAAAAAAATTTTGTAAGCCGCTTCGAGTCGTCCATTGGATTGAGGGAAGCAGGATATTATAATAATAATAATAATAATAATAATAATAATAATAATAATAATAATAATAATAATAATAATAATAATAATAATAATAATAATAATAATAATAATAATAATAATTTTGCATCAGTGGCTCAGTGGTTAAGAAGTTCCCCTTGTTAGCTGGAGGGCTGGCAAGTCAGCAGTTCGAGATCTGGGTACTGCATGACGGTTTGAGTGCCCGTCTCTGTTCCAGCACCTGCCAACCTAACAGTTTGAAAGCAAGAAATTGCAAGTAGATCAGTAGGGACCACTTTGGTAGGATAAGATCTTGGGGACATGAAAGGAGCCTCATTTGTGCATGTCCTGAGCGGAGTTTTTCCAGCAAAAATCCATTCAACCCAGAATAATTTCTGACACAAAATTATTCTCTATGACTGATATCTTGCTAATGATTTTTTTTTGCCCTTCCCATTAGCTTTGCGAAAATGTGGCCTTTTCAAAGGATTTAAGAAAGAAAGAAAAAGAAGGAAGGAAATTCATAAACCATCTCAGCTCAGCTCAAGTTAAAACTGTTGCATTTTTCATTTGAAAGATTCGTATAAAGCTCACACACAATATTTATGTGGCCGAAGCTCTGTTTGAAGCATTTCTAAGCTACCAATTTGTTGATTTTCATTCATTTTTCCACAAGTGATAATTTATTATTTGTTACAAATTTATACCCTGCCTGCCCTTTTGATGCGAGCACCACTCCGGGCGGCAAAGATCAGAATAAAATCATCCAGTGATAACCATGTCTACTTGCAGTCTACTCAACAATGACTGCCTCGCAACATGTCTCCTTTGAGTGTTTGTGTGTGATTACCAACCTTTTCCATTGTACGGGAGGGGGTGGGGGACCCAGAACCAGCACCATGGAGATGCATTCTGGCCACGTCTCCCTCCCTCCTGCCTTCTTCTTTTAAAGAAGTTATTGTCATTCTGATCGCTGTTATCTCTTTATGCTGCTCTAGAAAATATATCTAATTGTAACAACTGTACTCCTACAGTGAACATATTACTTGAATTCAAATGTTAACGACAGCACCAGGATCACTGTCCTCGAATCTCGGGCTTTTGTATGGCTTCAATAGGCTTACAATGTGTTGTATTAGCAGGCATATTAATGGCCAGATGCAACACCAGTTCCTTTCTTTTAAACCCAATCTTCTTATGCAAATACCTCATGAATCCAGTTCAAAGGGGGTAGCTTTCAAATGAGCCCTTCTCCTGCCTGCATTCAGATAGACCCTTTCACGCCTCCAACCCCCCCAGCAATGGGGCGACCTGGATCGAAAGGCGACATGAGAAAAGTTTGGACACTTGTTTTTATAACTGAACATGATCTTGTTATCATAATCTGATACTGGTAACTGGGCCTAGGCTGGTTGTCCAATTTTAAGCCCTTAACAGAAGGAGATAATCTCCGCTTTTGTCCTCTGATGTACTGAGTCCTATACTTGGTGAAAGCTTTGGGGACCCTTGCTTCTCCCACCACCACAAACAAAAACTTTTTCATGGTTAGAGTGACTAAGAGTAGCAAGGAGAAACAGATTTTTATTTATATTATATATTATATATTATATATTATATATTATATATTATATATTATATATTATATATTATATCACTCAAGAAATTGCATTCTAGACAGGAACATCAACAAGCTTCCACTTGGTCTAAATTAATAAAAGGAAGGAGGAGGGAAGTTTACCTTATTTTACAACAGACAAATGATGAAATCAACTGCTTTGACTGGCTTGTTGAACTATATGGTAATGAGACAGTAATTAAAAATGCTAATGGGCAACAGTTACTTAAACACAGCTTCAATATGTGCTTCTGTTCCTTTTGTTTACTGTGATCTTCCCTATTGTTCTGTCGAAATTGCCTCTTGAAAAATGCTACTCTTAGTCTTAATGGTTTAATTACCGGGGAAGAGTAAAATCTAAATCCACACCGTCTTCTGTCCTGTATGAATATCGTGTAGGTTTTGTTCCGAGAGCTTGATTTTTGGTTCCCTGTCCTGTAATTTCAATTTTACTCTACTATTGTGTGGGAAATGGAATTAAAAATCTTGTCTTTTTCAACAGTATTTATTTACAATTTGTTTGTTGGTTGGTTTTTTTTATATCGCCCATTTAGCACAATGGCTACTCTGCACAGTTCACACTGGTTAAAACATAAACATTTATCAAAAATAAGAAGTAAATCGAGAGTAAGCAATGCAAAATAACAATAATAAAATAACAAAGGGAGACTGGAATGGGAATTGCTTGGTGCTAGTTAATGAACATGATCCCCTAAAGAATAACTTGTATTAAGACTAATCATTTCTACAAGGATGTTTTCACATTTGCCTTAAAATTATGCTTAATTCTTCTGAAAGTAGGGAAGATATTCAAGGGGCCAATTAAATGGGGAATTAGATTATTCTGAATTAGGACATTGCTAAAAATCGCATTTCTCTGTAGATGTGGCAGTTTTGAGGCAGAAATGTAACATCTAGAAAAATTTCTCTGTCTCATTCTTTCAGAACTTGTCCAGAAAAACCTTTACTCTCCCTTATGGATCTGGGTAGTTTACAACAATTGATTAAAAAATATCATCTGCTTAAAAGTTGTCAGCCCAACCAGAAAAAAGGAAGAAACATCCATTATATCACACAACTTCCTGAGCACAAAGATCTCTTCAGGGCTGGTTGCTAAACCACGTTTCACGGAAGGCAACAAGGTACCTATTAGTGAAATGCATCATTTCCTTAATTAAATGCAACTTTTTAAAGAGCAAGTCTTGGGTCCTCACATACTCATCTGGAAGGTCCCAATGATTTTTAATTTATCTGCTCAATAGCCTCAGATTTAGCATAGATTTTATCAGATTAACGAACCTGGTCTTTTTGCTAGACCAAGTAGTATGCACCTGTGGCACATCGACTCAGATTAATCATACAGTAAAACCCCGACTTAAAAAGGCGCCGAGTTACATAAAATTCGACTTACAAAATGATTTTGTGCTAAAACCATGTCCCAATTTACACAATTTCCTATGGGTTTGCTTCGAGTTACATAAAGATTTTTTATCCTATAGCTTTTCCTGTGCTTTAATTTACATAAAAAATTCATTTTTTCTATGGGTTTGCTTCGAGTTACATAAAAATTCAACTTAAGAAAAAGCCTATGGAACAGACTTTTTTCCCGTAAGTTGTGGTTTTACTGTTACATCCTGCTATGGCAGTGATTCTGTGTTGCATCTTCAGATTTAAGACACTTCAATCATCTTTTGGTTAAACATTGGGTCTGGGTTTTGGATATGAGTGTCTGTGATTGTGTCAGTGGTTGTTTGTATTTCCTAGCTACTTTGAACATTCAAGTAGGTGCAGCGATGGGCAACCTTGGCACTCCAGCTGTTCTTGATCTTCAATTCCCAAAAGCCCTGATCATCAGGAGTACTGACCTGGGCTTCTGGGAAATGAAGTCCAAGAACACCTGGGGCGCCAAGGTTCACCATCACGGCAGGGTAAGAGAGTTAAATTGTAAAACTAGATTGGCCTTTTGAAAGCAGAAATAGATCTTGGACATAAGAAAGAGCTCATTCCTTGGAAAAACAGCATCCTAGGAATTGGTTACAGATAAAAATTATCTTTCAATCAGTTCTTCTTTGAAATAAATAAGACAAAACCGAATTATATTAAGTATGAAACAAGGAGGGATCCATCTGTGATGTAACTTATCACATTTTAAATTTCTTTTAAAATTATAGGAAGTGGTGTCAGTGTTAGTAATTAGGTATATTTTGTCACACAAGCCATTAGTCTCTATATTGTGGCTTTGTATGTTTTTAAACTTGAATACTTTTAGTCCTGTTGGAATGATGAGAAAGTAAAGAGATTTTATAATTTTAGCTGTAACAGCAACTAACTAATGTTGGCATGCTTTGAGACTATCTATCTTTTAAAAAAAAAATCATGTCAGAAGCACACAAAGGTGCTTTCTGGGCTGAAAGGATTTTTGCTGGAGGAACTCCGCTCAGGGGACATCCGAATGAGGCTCCTTACATGTCCCCAAGAGCTTTTACACCGAAGTGGTCTCTATTTATCTACTTGCAATTTCTTGCTTTCTAACTGCTAGGTTGGCAGGAGCTGGGACAGAGACTGGCACTTATTCCATCATGTAGCACTTGGGTCTTGAACTGTCAACTTGCCGATCTTCCAGGTAACAAGACAAGCTTCTTAACCACTGAGCCACTGCAGCCCCTTCTATCTATCTATCTATCTATCTATCTATCTATCTGTCTGTCTGTCTGTCTGTCTGTCTGTCTGTCTGTCTGTCTGTCTATCTGGGTAGTTTCCCACTCTGGATGGTGTACAACATTTAAATTTTTACACATTAAGCAACAAACAATAACTCAACCATCACAATTTCCACCGGGAAAAAAAAACTAAATTTGAACTAGAATGCTAACCTGCAATGGAGAAAATGTCCCAAAATGTTTTTTAAAAAAGGATTGTCTTTAGTTGTTTTTAAATATGTCCAAACAAGTTAGAGTGTTCAATAATGTGAGTGCCATTACCCAATGCTCCTTCTCATAAGCCTTCTAGCCATTCACGGCATCAGCACCTGGAACTGCAATGACTGATGAGGACAGCCATTCTGTAAGAGAGATACTCTGGCAGATAATAAGGTCCTACATTGTGTAGGGCTTTATATGTTAGAGATTAAACCTTATACCTTATGCAAAAAGAAACGGGAAGCTGGTGCAGATTTTCCAAGGCTGAGGAGATATGCTCAAATTTTATTGTTCCTGTTACCAGCCTGGCTGGTGCATTCTGTACCTGTTGAAGTCTCCATATCAGGGATAAGGGCAGCCCCACATAGAGAGGATTGCCATAGTCAATTTGTGAGATTATTAATGAATGGACTAGGATTGTGAAGGAACATCTCTCCATGTAGGGATGCAGCTGCACACGTTGATGCAGGTCAAACAGGGCAGCCTTACGCCATGCCACAATTTGTGAATCGAGAGTCAATGGTGGATCTAAAATGGCCCCTAAGCTGCAAACCTGATCGCTAGGCATGAGGACCACCTCAATTAGGCCACCTAGTCGGACAGACAATTCCTCCAACACCAGAACCTCCATGTTGTCAAGGTTAAATATCAGCTTGTGTGTGTTTTCACCCATTCCATTACAAGGCCAGGCAATCAGCAAGACATCAGACCACATCCACTGTAGAGGTTGAAAAGGATAGATAGAGTTGAGTGTAAATGATTATTTTTTTTAAAAAAGTAACATTCTGGGCTCTGGTCCAAGATAAAAAGGTAATTCAAGAAAAGCCCACTTTTTAGTAATCTTCTATTTTAAACAGCCATGCTTCTCTCCTTTCACTTTGTGACTTGCAATGACCTCATGTTGAAACATGCAAAAACAAAGCTAGAATATATTACTCAACGTAGCAAGAATTCAGTGGGAATTCTTAGAAATTTTAGGATTAGGTAACTTAGGAGGTAGCCAAAACAATACATTTTCAGTCTATTTCTACAGTATGTAATAATTAGTGATTCTACCTCAAAATTTGTGCTTGCTTTCTATCATCCCACAAGCAAATCCTTTCCCGCCCAATTCAATGTCTAGTTTCAGCTACAATCCTAGCTGAAATACAAAATATGATCCATTACTAAGCTTAAAAGAAGGCTAGCACAGGTCAGAACAGGTAAAGGATAGTTTAGGAAAGCAGAGGAGGCCCTCTCTTTCTACTCTTACCCATGAAAACACATGCATCTTCTTGCATGTAAGCTGAGATGCACCCAGTCATTTCCCAAAAGGGGCTATGGAGGCTTACTGGTCAAGAAGCTCACCTTGTTTGTTGGAAGGCTGTCAAGTTGGCAGTTTGAGACCCGGGTACTGCATGACGGTTTGAGCCCCCGTCTCTGTCCCAGCTCATGCCAGCAGTTCAAAAGCAAGAAATTGCAAGTAGATAAATAAGGGCTACTTCAGTGGGAAAAGATCTTGGGGACATGAAATCCTTTCAACCCAGAAAAAAATTCTGACATGAAAATATTATTACAGTGGTACGTCACAGTGGCAGCTTTTATCCAGGATATCAGGCATCTTATATCACCATCTACTTCAGGGTTGGCCAACCTTGATGCTCCAGGTACTCTTGAACATCGATTCCCAGAAGCCCTGATCACACTCCTCTAGCACTAAGCTCTGATGCCTTCCCATAGAACCAACCTTCCTTTCTTCCTTGTGGTAAGGTAAAAGTCACCCTTGCTCAAACCCTAGTCATATCTGGCTCTAGGGTTCAGTGTTCATCTCTGTTTATAACCAAAAAGCCAGCTCTGTTTGTGTCTGCAGACGTTTCTGTGGACATGTGGCAGGTATACCTAGACACCGGAGTGCATGGAACACTGTTTACCTTCCCACCAAAGTAGTCCCTATTTATTTACTTGCAATTTCTTGTTTTAGAACTGCTAGATTAAAGCCCTATATGGTAGTGGGCCAGGATACCTAAGAGACCGCATCGCCCTAAGAACATCTGTCCGTCCAACCAGAGCGGACCGGAGGGGCTCCCTAGTTGTTCCATCTTCTAGGGGAGCTCACCTCTCTGGAACCTCCTGCCAGTAGAGCTACGGCTGCAGACAGAGCTGCTGCCATTCAGGAAAGGATTTAAGACCTGGCTGGCAGGGCAGGTGTGGGGCCCTGAGGGCAATGTGACTCCTGCCCGTTGGCTTTTTCCATAAGAGGCACCTTCTCTCTTCTGCATGGGGCATACCTGTCAAGTTTTGGATTTAGAAATAAGGAAAATTTCCCGGCAAATACGGGATACTTGACAGCTATGCTTATCCTGTGCTGCCCTCCAATGGCGGCAATAGGGCATTGCAGTCTAATTAATAAGGGGTGACGGCGGGAAAGAGGGTAAAATAAGGGGTTTTCCTGGCCAATAAGGGATACTTGACAGCTATGGCATGGGGTAGGTGGGATTTTAATGGGGGTGGGTTTTTAACTGTTTTTATTATGTGGGGTTTTAAATTATGCAAGCTGCCCTGAGTCGGGCTTGTCTGAGTGGGCGGCGAACAAGCCAAAAAAAATTAAATTTTAAAATTAGGTTGGCAGGCACTGGGACAGAGATGGGAGCTCACTCCATCACGCAGTACCCTTGTGGTACAAATATTCAAACTAAAAACGTTGTCCTAACACACAAAGGCTTTGTAACTTGTAACTGATACACGACAAAACCCAGACTTCATGAATCATTTCTTGACAGCTCTTGCACACTTGTTAAATTTACTCACCATGCTGCCAGCTATGGATGGCCCAAAACTGCTGTTAACAAAGGGGTGACATGCATTTAACATCTATCAGCACTCACTTTCCCCTTTGATAATGATGGATTCCACTGCGTTTAATAATATACTACAAGACTTGAAGTGACGTGATACTTGGCTGATACTTACAGGCTTAGCTGTGTCATGTGTTTGCATGTGAGTCCTATGTTTAATTACTATCTCTGGGGTGTGTTTCCACATACTGTACACTTTTACCAAGCATTCATATGCATGGAATGAATTGCTCAGACGTCTCTCTTTGCTTTTGCCTATAGACTTTGTTAATAGGGAGAATATGGAGGAAAAATAATGTGGGATACTAAGTTATTAATTAGCAGTCATTCATAAACAGCACCTAGCGAGCCATTTTTTCTTCAGTACATCTCATAAACATGTTGCTAATTAATCCTCGTAGCATTTTTTGGAGATTAATAACTAGGCATTATCCAAATTAACAGGGACTGCAGTGGCACAAGTGGTTAAGATGCTGACAGCTCCTGCCAACCTAGCAGTTCAAAAGCAAAAAATGGTAAGTAGGTAAATAGGGACCACTTTGGTGGGAAGGTAAACAGTGTTCTGTACACTCTGGTGTTGAGGCATGCCTGCCACATGTTCACGGAAATGTCTGCAGACAGCACTGACTCTCTGGTTATAAACAGAGATGAGCACTGAACCCTAGAGTTGGATACGGCTGGCTTTCGAATAAGTGTGACTTTTACTTTTACCTATGATCCAGGTTATAAAGATGAGGATTTTTTTTTAAAAAAAGGTGCTGAGTAGCTCACTCAAGACAACAGAAACTTCCTGCTTCTCCATCTCCACCCAACCCCAAAAAGACAAATTATATGATGAGCAAAACTACACAGTGCAATTCTTGCTGGACTGCACCATTTCAGAGCACAGGGAGTGAATACATACAATACATAAGAGATGGGTAGGAGGTAAATTGAGGTCTACTGACAAGGACTGGCCAAAGGCATTTTGCTGCCTGACGACAAGATAGCACTTTTCCCCTGCCATTCCCACAGAAGTCACATGGAATGACAGTTGAATCTTCAGGAGCTTCACTACACCTGAGACTAGTTGAGTATCTCCAGGCCAGGCTGTGTGGCAATACAGCAAAGTCCTCCAAGAGAGAGAAAAATGGCCATAGGTCTCACCAGGAATCATTTCCCCCAGAAATGACCAGTGAAGTAGCCATGAGTGGTCAGAGGTCCATCAGAAAACAAATTCAGCACCACAGGTCAATTAGCAAGTCCCAAAGTTGGAATGCAGCATAGAGTTCACCGTGGCGGATCTTGCTGGCAAATCACATCCATATCTTGTGAAGACACCTACACCAGGAACAAATGTGGGTTACAAGAAACAATTGTGCCCTTCCTAATACTGGTAAATGATACTTTTTTTTGCCCAGTCAGACAATTCTCTTACTTCCATGTACACATGTGGGGAATTGCCTTTCCACATAGGTGTACTTTCTTGAAAGTTCTTGTGAAAATAACTTGAACTAGATGATGTTCTCACATCACTCAATTCAGTGCTGCTTCCCACCATTTCAGTACAATTTTCTTTTGTAAAGGAAACAAAAGGGACCCAGTATGTTTGGGCTGGATCCGTCCCCCCATACCATTTCCTGTGGCCTCCCCATCCCTCCAAGAGCATTTGATTAACAAAATGGCCACCCCTTTGAAGCTGTTGGGACAAAATGGCCACCCCCATCGTGCAGGCAGAGGAAAATGGCCATCTGGCCCTCAAAGCTGACTGAGAGAGCGTGACCCGGCCCCTGGCTTGAAAAGGTTGGGAACCCCAGGTTTATACCATGAAATGAATGGATCAATGAGTAGAGAAAAGCATTGTGCCAGTAATGCATGGGATAAGAGAACATGAAAGGGCATTTCCTTTGTTTGGAGAAGGCAAATATTTCAGTCATTTGGAAGGCCAATTCAAAACAATATAAAGAAATGCTTTCTTTTACTCCTCGGTGCTATAACAGAATTACTTGGTCTTTATTGATAATTCATTATATGTTGGCACTATAACTCCACAGCTCTGAAATGCTTTTTACTGTAATGATTTTATACCACAACACCATAATGGTCTTCTGCCAGTGTCAATCAGCAGTACTTGCATGTACCTTAATATTATTCTGCAGTCTGTCTTGGGGAATGCTTAAAAGCATTCTCTCATTTTCTCCATTTAACTCATGTGTTACCCAGGTTTTTACATTAAATGGCCATTCTTAATATCCCATGACATGTCACCTATTTTTCTAGGGAGGATACTGAAACAGTACTTATCTGATCCCAAAATCCATACTAATCAAATTAGGTCTTGCCCGCTCTAGCCGAGAGTGGTTCGTTTGGTGCCTCTGCATTTAATCTGGAGAAGGATCTTAGGAGAAAGAACAGAAACAATCTGAACTGTAGTTGGCTAAATGTGGCCCCGGCTGATGCAATTTATTTTGTGAAAAGGAATTAGCAGAAATTGAAGTCAAGTTTGGAGGATGAAGGTCATGAAGATACTGATTTGTTGCCAACAAATGAGCTACAGTGGTGGAACGTTAGCAAAGAGAGAGAGCCAGCCAGCAAGGAAAGGGAGCCCTGTGATTTGAGCACTGTGCAATTTGTTGGAAGTTCAACATTCACCCTGACCATTTAATGTGGTCATGTAGGAGAATCAACCACTGTAATATCAACATCAAGACTCAACATCAAGAAAACCAAGATAATGGAAACAGGCCCTATCAGTCCCTGGAAAACAGATGGGGAAGAAGTAGAAGCAATGACAGATTTTACTTTCTTAGGATCAAAGATCACTGCAGATGGGGATTGCAGCCATGAAATAAAAAGGCGACTGATGCTTGGGAGACAAGCTATGAAAAGCCTGGGGAACATAGTTAAATGTAGAGACATCACCTTGCAAACCAAAATTCGCATAGTCAAAGCAATGGTATTCCCGGTGGTAATGTATGGTTGTGAGAGCTGGACCATTAGGAAAGTTGAGCACAGAAGAATAGATGTCTTTGAAATGTGGTGTTGGAGGAGAGTTTTGAGAGTCCCCTGGACAGTGAGGAGAACAAATAGGTCGATCTTAGAAGAAAGCAACCCTGACAGTTCCTTAGAAGGTCAAATAGTAAAGATGAAGCTAAAGTATTTTGGACTTGAGAAAGCCTTGATGCTGGGAAAAGTGGAGGGCAAAAGAAGAAGGAGGTGGCCAAAAATGTGATGGCTAGATGGTATTGTAGATGCAATGGGTACAGAGCTGGGTGGGTTGAGGAAGAGGGTGGAGGATAGGGATGCCTGGAGGTCAATGGTCCATTGGGTCACAAAGGGTCGGAATCGACTGTGCGACTGAACAACAATAATAGCTGATCTTCCATTATTATAGAGTCAAACATCCATGTTGTTTTGGTGCCTGCCAGCCTAGCTGTACACAAGCAACCAGTACTGCGGCATGAAGGCCTTCCAGATACCCCAAAATCTAATTGTTTTGAGTGGCTGAGTAAATTCACCATTGATGGACAACATGGGGGTATCTTTAGATCTCCTTCAGCCAGTCTCTTGTCACAAGCAAGCTGCAAACCAATGCTCAGCTATGAGATAGTGTGTTTTTTCTTTATTGTACATTATCCAGGACACTAAATGGGCAGTACCTCATTCTTGGGAATTGACTTTGTGGCATGCTTTCGACAGAAGCTGGCTGGCATACATCTAAATCTAGCCATCCTTTGTCATGCAGAGTGAGTTTGCCAAGCAATGCAGCTGAAATAATTAGTTTCTAAGGTAGCTCTCACATCCCAGGGTACGCATGTGTTAACAAAAAAAAAAAAAAATACAGCAGCATTTCAACCAGAAGCAGAATACAGTATTTGTAAAACTTATGTGTTGGCTTCTAATCAGAGGTGACATGTTTCCTAAGCCTCAAAGACAAATTATTTCCCCATTAGATCCTCTGGGAGCCAAAGGAACTCTAGTTTGGAGGAAGAGAAAGGTTAGCAGTAGAGAATGGCTTCACTTCCGTTTCCTGACTCTGTCCTACAAGGAGAAGAAATTTGACGCTCACTCTCAACACTTTGTTTTATTCACTATTTGTAAAGCCTTCCAATAGTTCAAGAGTTCAGTGCCTCATATGAATGCATGTTCAACTGGTAGGACTTCGTATCAACACACAATTTCACAAGGGGAATGTTTTCTAGACATAACAAAGACTTTTAATGGTGTCATCTCCTGCTTTCTAAACTATCTTGTCGCCCTGAACAATCTTTCCTAGTGAAAAGAGATCAATGTGTAAGAGTAAACTAGTATCTATTTTATTTTAATATATTTTTATTAATTTTTATAAATGAACAATACATAAAACAATACAAAGAAATAAAACATATACAAACATACCTAAAATACAAAGTAATCAAAACATATCACGGCCTATCCTAATACATTGTTCCAACTAGTATCTGAAAATTTATTTATTTATTTATATTATTTATATGCTGCCTTTCTCCTCCCAGGGACCCAAGATAGCTCACAACACCTGAAACTATGCAAAAACCAACAGTTTTAAAATGCCAAATGAATCCCATATTGAAAACCAATTATATTTATATTACAACCCAAAACACTTAAAAATCTCTAGGTTTAATCGGCATAGCATTCCAGAGATGCTTATTGCGTAAAAGTGTTGGTAATGCTTTACAAAGCCCTTAGTGGTTTAGAAACATACGATCTTTGGGAGCCCCGGTGGTGCAGTGGTTAAACTACTGTACTGCAACCAAAATGTTGTGAGTTCAGTCCTGACCAGGAGTCAAGGTTGAATCAGCCTTCCATTCTGCTTTGTTGGTTTTCCATAAAAGCTTCCATAAAGAAGTGTTGGGGGTGTGTGTGTTATTGTTGTTATATTGTGTTTTGTTATTACATTATTTATGTGTATTGTGAGATGTTCTATTTCATTGTGAAACTCCTAGAGTAGAGTTTTATGCTAATAATGGCAGGTTATAAATGAAGAAAGGAAAGGAGGGAGGTTACCAACATAGCTTCTCCAGGCAGTGT
This sequence comes from Bradypodion ventrale, assembly GCA_035047345.1. Taxonomy (NCBI): domain Eukaryota; kingdom Metazoa; phylum Chordata; class Lepidosauria; order Squamata; family Chamaeleonidae; genus Bradypodion; species Bradypodion ventrale. The sequence goes on from JAWDJE010000009.1 coordinate 35,576,421, forward strand.
ATTCCAAAGCCTGGAAGCAACCACTGAGAAGGCCATGCCAGAATTATAATTAGCAATTTTGATGACCAGGCCTACATTGTTCTGTTAGTTACACATGGGCAAGTATCACTACCAGTGGGTGTGCATTTTTCCATCACCAAAATTTTGCACCCTTTACATTTTAGCAACCAGATTCAAAGCCACAGTCATTGCAAACTAGCTGCAGAAAAATAATATCTGAACAAACAGCAACAAATAAAATATGTTGGCATTTAAGATATCCCAAAACTAATTTTGCTGCAACAGACTCATACAGCTATCTCTCCATAGGCAAGCTTTCTATTAGGGCAGGGAGGATTAATTAATTACAAATATACATCAATGTAACCCCCCTCGAAATTTTATATGTTTCCAAGCGGCTGGGCTATGTAAAATAGTGATTTTTTTAAAAAAAATTTATTTGTAACAAAAGATTTTTAGAATTTCAAAATAACATTTTTCAGTTTTCCGTCACTCTTTAATAATGGTAACAGCTATCCTGCATTTTATTTCTCTCTCTTATGGTTTTTTTTAAACGAAATGTTTTCAAAAAGTAATTCCCCATTGAAAATTTTCGCAAGTTTCTTTCTGCAAACCAAAAGGGAATTGGGGTGGTGGCAGCAATATTACACCATAGCCATTGCTTTCTGCTACTTTGTGTTACTTTTCTTTGGATTTGTTTGAATTGAAGAAAAAGGCTGTAGCATACCTGTCAATTTTTTGGATTTGGAAATAAGGGAAATTTCCCGGCAAATACGGGATACTTGACAGCGATGCTTATCCTGTGCTGCCCTCCAATGGCGGCTATAGGGCATTGCAGTCTAATTAATAAGGGATGACAGCAGGAAAGAGGATAAAATAAGGGGTTTTCCCGGCCAATAAGGGATACTTGACAGCTATGGGCTGAAGATATCCTTGTACCTACATGGACATTTGGGTCCTTCATAGAGTTGGTGGTCGCTTGGCTAAGTTGGGTGAGGAGGTCAGAAATTCATCAGATAACGTCTCCGGAGATCATCAATCACAGCCTCTGATCATCATTTCCTCTTTGTTTGTTACAGATGTGAACATGCTTAATTATTTGTAGAGTAATTAGTTCATGAAATGTCAGGAAATGTCAAACGGTGTTCATGGTGTGTATTTTGCCACAAAGATTGTGAAGAGATGAGAGTGTCAAGGGAAGGACAGGGAAAGCTAGTAATGGGGAGCAATATTGGATAGAGAGCAGGATGAGGCCAGAACCCAGAAAAAATAGAGTTGTGTTTTATTTTGATTACCATTCCCAGTATATTCTTAGATAGCATAAGATAGGGATTCTCAACCTGTGACCCATGGGCCGGATGTGGCCCATGGCACCATTTCATTTCGCACCCCCACCGCCTCCACCACACCAGGAAGTGACATGTGGTGAAGGAAGGGCAAAATGGCCATCCGGCCCCCAAATCTGTCTGAGGGAGCATGACCTGGCCTCTGGCTTTAAAAGGTTGAGAACTCCTGGCATGAGGTCAAAACCAGCTTGAAGAGCAAATGAGAGGCAAAAGTATTGCAACAATCAATAAGGTAAATTCAGGAAACCTGAATTTTAAGTGAGGAGGGAGAGTCAAGTATTTCCAAAAGATGGAATAAAGCTGTATTACTTCTCTCCTGTTTGATTTAGGTCTGCACTTGATAGTGAAGAGAAAGGTAATGGTACCTTGCTTGAAAGCCAATCATGTCTAACTCTTGGGTTTGGTGCGCATCTCTGTTTACAGCCAAAGAGCCAGTGGTGTCTGTCTGCAGATGTTTCCATGGCCAGGCTAGAATAGAAACCATAGTGCATGGAACGCGGTTACCTTTCCTGGTGAAGCGATACCTGTTTATCTACTTGCAATTTCTTGCTTTCGAACTGCTAGGTTGGCAGGAGCTGGGACTCACTCTGCCACGCTGCATTCGGGTCTCGAAAATGCTGAACTGCCAACCTTCCAAACATCAAGCTTAGCATCTTAACTTTGTACTTTGTACTATGCAGGTCTTTGTACTTTGATGTACTTTGGACATCAAATGACAAGAGAGGATTCACTTGAGAAAGCCTTGATGCCGGGCAAGGTGGAGGGCAAAAGAAGAAGGGGGGTGAACAAAAATGAGATGACTAGATGGTATTGTAGATGCAATGGGCACAGAGCTGGGCAGGTTGAGAAGGATGGTGGAGAACAAAGGTGCCTGGAGGGTGGTGGTCCATGGGGTCCCGAAGGGTCGGAATCGAATGTGCGACTGAACAACAACAACAAACAATTATGCAAGTCTGGAAGTGGGAAAACCCCTATCTGAAACCCTGGGCATTTGTTACCAACTAGTTTCAATGACTCCAGCCCAGGGATTCTCAACCTGGCTGAGGGCCAGATGCAGCCCATGGAACCATTTCATGTGGCCCCCACTGCCTCCACCACACCAGGAACATGCCTGTCAAGTTGCCGGTGTCCAAATACCGGAAGGTTTCCAGGCGCCAGCATTGGCGCATGCATGCCACTGTCTCTGACAGCAGAGGCAGCGATGTGCATGCACAGTAACCCCTGTGTGCATTCGCAGTAACCTGCGTGCATTCACAGTAACCCTGCGTGCATGCGTAGTAACCCCTGCATGCATGTGCAAAAAACCCTTCAGCCAGGAAAAGGCAGCAGTGCGTATGCACAGTAACCCCTTTCCTGGCCATTCAAATACAGGATGATGGCGGGAAGGAGCATGATGGAGCGGTGAATTACGGGAAATCCCGGCCAAAATGGGATACTTGACAGGTATGACCAGGAAATGCCATGTGGTGGAAGAAGGACAAAATGGCCATCTGACTTCCAAAGCTGTCTGAGGGAGTGCGACCAGGCCCCCGGCTTTAAAAGGTTGAGAACTCCTGCACTAGCCTAATAGGACTAGTGGTTTTGTCTTAGGACAAGCCCCATTGCAAAGCTCCTTGAGCCCAGGAAACAAAATCTATTTTCTTTCTTTAAAGATGGAATCTGTTGTCGTAGAAACACCAACGTAAGAAAATGACTGTTGACTTGAACATGATTTGTATGCATGGGGAGTGTCCATTGTAGCCAGTGCATACGAGGAATATTTCTAAAAAGCTTGTTGACAGTAACTGTTGGACAAGCTACTTCAAATAACTTTCATTGATTGACAATCTGTCCTCTAATTCCTAGATGGTTTTCTGCTGGGCAATAAAGCACAGTGATCTTGAGATGGCAGTGATGGATGTCAATGCTGAATCCGTAAATGATGACAGGTGTTTCACTGGGCCTGTCTATACTGGCCCTCCCATGATGGTGTAGCAGAGCTGTTTAAAAGCTGCTTGAGGTCAGGAGGAGGAGCAACATACTGTCACCGTTGGCATGATTTCTGCATCTCAATGACCTTTTTCATCTCTATTGAACCACCTTATGTTACCAGTGCCAAACATGAGTCGCTTACAACCAAACTTAAATGAAAGTTGGTCACCGATAAATGGTCTGAGGAAGGTTGCTGGAGAGAACAGAAGGGATGAAATCAGGAATGAGATTTTAAGGGAAAAAATTGGAATAGAACCAATCTTATACTACATACAGCAGGGGTTCCCAACTTTTTCACGCTCTCTCAGTCAGCTTTGAGGGCCGGACGGCCATTTTGCACTGTCTGCACAATGGGAGTGTAATAATCCCCTTACTCACAGGTAGGACTCGGTAGGACTCCGTCCTCCTGGTGATGGGATTGTGCCTCATCCTGCTTCCCTGACCCAGATCAGACACAAAAGTTCAGGCTTCTCCTATCAGTGTGCCCAGTCACTCCCGACCGAAATCCAGGTGGTGACAAAGGGTGCACGTGAAACTAGTGTAGATTCAGGCAGTGTATGCCAAATAATCACTCCAAGTCTCTTCAGGTATTTTAGAAGTATATTGAAAGCATAGCAAGATACAGGATACAGTCCATCAAAAGATCAGGAAGCATTTCAAAGCAAGGAAATGAAGCAAACTGGTTCTCTAAGGGAGAGCCTATGGCTCCCCCTTTTTCTCAAGCTTCAACATTTTTGCAGCTTAAAAGCATAGCATTCCAGATTGTGTCTGAGTGTGTGTGTGCGCCTCTCTGGGTTCACCTTTGGCCCTCCCCCGTAAGGATTCCAACCAATGATCTTAGCACCCATAGGAGCAGAAAGGTTGTTTACAGTGTTGAAATTTCTACTTTAACCCATCCCAAATGGACACACTCTCCTGGAAACGGGTTCGACTAGAATGCTACAAAATAGTAAAGTCCCCAAATGTATGTTCAAAAACATGTGCATTGGAGTAAAAAGTGCCAGCTCACATGTGGAGATGCTGACATTTGGGTCTGCGAGAAAAACAGGGATACCTGTAAGTTTAGACCAGTGGTGTCCAAACTACAGCCTGTGGGCCAGATCCAGCCCCCGATGCCAATTTATCCAGCCTGCACCACCCTCATTGCTTCCAGAAGTGGAAGTAAAACACGCCCGTACCGGTGTGTTTTACTTCTGCTTCCGGGAGCGACAAGGGTGGTGCAGATCCAATGAATTGACATTGGGGGCCAGATCCGACCCATGAGCCATAGTTTGTGTACCCCTAGCTTAAGCAGAGAAAATGGCAGCCTAAAATCTATCTCAGCCTGTTGCAAAACAGATTGCAAGACTTGTTTTAGTAGTTCCGCTTCCAGTAGGAGGAACCATGTGACCTGTCCGCTGAACCACGTGACCTGCCTACTGAACCACATAACTGGCCCACTGAACTACATGACCAGCCCATGGCCCAAAAAGTTTGGATACCCCTGGTTTAGACAGACTCATTGTCTTCTAAGTTTTGGATTCTTTAGATGATGTTTTTGCATGAACTACTTGGAAAAGTAAGGGTTGAGAGACCTGGTGCATAATTAAAAGTGTTTTTTTAAATTAATAAGTAACAACTCAACCTGACACATCTACTCAGAAGTTGGTAGTGAGTTCTGGTTACACCCACTTCTCCGACCTATGATCTCTGGGTATCAAACAAATGACACAATGTACTTACTTTATGAATATTAGGAAAGCCAAGCAATATCCCTTCATATCTGTTTCACAGCCTTTATTTTAATTCGACTTTTTCTAGAGGCACGTAATGCCCAAGAATGTAGAATGATTAATTTCAGAGTTTTTTAAAAAAATCCTGATTAAGTAAATCTGTTATAGAATCATAACATTATATAACTATAAAGTTGGAAGGGAAATCAAGTCATTGAGTCCAACCCTGTGCCAATGCAGGAAATAAAAAGTGAGATCAGGGGTTCCCAACCTTTTCAAGTCAGGGGCCAGGTCACACTCTCTCAGTCTGCTTTGAGGGCTGGATGGCCATTTTGCCTTGCCTGTATGATGGAGGTGGCTATTTTGTCCCAACATTTTCAAAGGGGTGGCCATTTGTTTCTTGAATGCCCTTGTAGGGGTGGGGGGGGGGGGGCTACATGAAATGGACCCATGGGCTGGATGCAGCTCATGGGCCTTAGGTTGGGAATCCCTGAGCTAGAGTACCCTTCAGAGGTAGTCATTCAACCTCTGTTGGAAAATCTCCAAGGAAAGATACACCATTGCCTTTTTAGGTAGCCCATTCCTGTTGAACAACTCTTCTAAGCAGGAAAATCTTCCAATTTTTGTATTGAACTCTCCTTTCCTGTAAATAGAAATCACGGCTGAAAATAAGCTTGTTTCACACAACTCACAACATAATACAAAGCACAAAGCTCTACATGATGATGCATAATATGTTGAAAGAATGTAGCGCTCCACCTGCTGGTCCCACCTCGGCTTCAGGTGCACAGGTACACAATGACTGGCCAGCCCAACAGAACAGTCTTTTTTAATCTTATTGACTAAAACTCCTCAAAAGTTGGGGATATGGGTTGAAGGATTCTGGGCCGTCGTGGTGTTATTCTTAAAACCCTGTTCTTAAAACATCCAGTTTTACTAGAGTCATACAACCACGCAAAAGACTGGGCTGTAAGAGCACTATAACAACAGTACAGTTATTTCTAAGGACAAATAAATTGTGTGGAGAGAGAATCTCTTCCTCAGATTTAAT